>JAHREE010000225.1:3123577-3139637 GCA_033628505.1 Tringa tobata
ACAAGCCAATTTGCACAGTAACATTAGTGAAGTATCGTATATACGTATATATTCATGCTGTGAGCAGTCGAATCTAGCCCAAGAGCTGCTATCTGTTTGATTTCTCAAAATGGATATTAATTCTCCTTACCCATGTGATCTAATTGAAATACGGTCATTACAAATTGCTCAAAGAACTACTGCCAGTTAGAACTTTTCACCCAAACAGAATAATTCAGCTGTAATGCCTTTATCTCGAAAAGTAAAATGTAATTTACAATTTTATACATGAAGTTATAATTTAGAATGACAGGAAAGTTTTCTTCTTTTTTTAAAAAAATGAAAGCCCTTAAGTACCCATTCCATTAAGTAGGAATGGCAGCAGCTTAAAAATCCTAAAATGATTTTATTTTCAATTTTATTACTTTTATCTTTTGTGAGTTTTTTTCTTCTCTAGAAGGCTTTATTACTACTACCAGACTCTCGATGCAGATTTTATTTGAAATCAGTTTTTACGTAAGTACTTCATGATTCTATGATTTATGCTTTATTTCTCTGCATCTGGTAGGGGAAAAAAAAGGGATCTGATTGCTGCAGTAGGAATGAGCAGCAATAGCACTCGTCTGTGTTTCTCTCACACAACAAGCACATACCAGTGAGAAAATAAAACTTAACCAGTCAGCCCTTTCATTACCCAGTGGTAATTGCAGCATTTACTTTAGTACTTAAAGCTCAACAACCACCACATCACCCAAAAGCGCAAGTTCCATTGGGATTTAAAAGCATAATAAGAATTCTGAACATCATTAACGTATTATAATATGAATTATACTCTTACTGTTCTTAAGTATATAGTATTTTTAATAATCACTGCAAGCAATGAAGAGTATGTGTATTTTAAGCAGTAGCACTGAGAACACTATGAGTTTAGTGCTGTAAAGTGGGATGATTTTTACCCCTGTGAATAAGCCTACAAGAGGACAGCATTCCTGACAGCATAGTTTGGGTACATTACGTCATTTCTTTCCCGGGCCGGATGCTTTACTTGACTGAAATAGTGTAGTCTGGCAAAGCTCTTCGCGCTGTCACTCAGAGCTCCACAAGACATGAGCCATCAGCTGGGGACAGTCCCTTCTGCTGTGACAGAGAGTTGGAAGGCCGTGATACTCACGCTGTAACTCACTGGGCCAGGTGCACAACCAGCATAACCTACCATCTCTCCATTGCCTGCAGCAGTCTTAGCTCAAGGAACTCTAACTAAGAATTTGGCTCTGAATATGTTTATGGGGTCAGGGTTGGGTGGTTGTTTTTATAATCCACTTTCTAAGACAAAGGTTCTGTGCAGCACGACTTTGACGTGCACAACTTCGCAGCACATCTACAACATCAGGATAAATCCTGGATAAATAAGTATATTATCTCTTTTACTAATAAAAAAATCAGTTGTAAAAGCTACTGGACCTCTTAACCTGCTGGCATCAGGAAAAACATAAGCAACACCTCCCCCTGCTAACACAATTCATTTCAAATGCACTACAAAATTCATTTCAATAGCAGTACTACCAGCTAACAAACCAGCTTCCATTATTGGCAGATTATGCTGGCATTCGTTTTATACCTTGGTGGCGTAAAGGCAAAGGGATTAAATGTTGTCCCCGTAGCCCAGTCAGCAACTTTGCGCAGCATCAGGAGGATTTTAAATATTTTCTGAGTTTTCTTTTGCAGTATGCAAAAGTTGTGCAAAATAGTTCATCCCAATATCCTAAAAATACTTTATCAATGCTATGATCTGGGTATGGATTGGAAAACATAAGAGTATAGTTAAGTTTACTGGAAGGAAAATATTTAAGAATTGAAAACAAGCAGTAAATGTTTTATCCAGAGAACACTTTTAAAACAAAACCATATGTTAATTGTATGCTAAAATTTCTCTTAATTAATAACTAAACCAACGCACATAAAAATGCACTTCACAACAACTGATAGTGCACCAGCCAAAATTAGCTGATTACGTGGCTTTTAACAGCAGTGAGGCTGCTCTACTGCTCTAAATCTGAATGCTGAACTGCTGAACCCATTTTCTAGGATAAATTTAGCTGTTCATTCGTGTTCCACTTTTCTTTGGTGCTTGGATCAGTTATGCAGTGTATAATTATACCAGTGCAGTTAGACAGAGCTCTCCATCTGAATGTCTCAACATGCTTTTCAGACTTAATTACTTTGGACTCGGGAATCCTTCATGACGTAGATACTATTAGTCAAATTTAATACAGGATGAAATAGAGTCACGGAAGAGAAGAGTACCCAGAAAAGGACTGAAATGAAGCTTCAGTTTCCTGAAATCTACTTTTTTGTTGCCACCTTACTTCGGAGGCATACGAAATCAAGATGTTCTTCAAGTTTAGCTTCTGGACATAGTAGGAAATACCTTGCTTTTGACAATGGTAAGTAGCTCAACACCTACCTTACACATAAACACAAGTCAAATCCGGACACTATGTAATTCCTCATTGTCCTTGCAAGTACTTTGACCTGTATCCATTCCCAGAGGATGCCTAACACGTACCTAAAGCCCAGGCCTGGGGCAAGGCGCAGTGCAAGCCCTCCCGCTCTCTCTAAATACACAGCCATCTCTTGGTACTAGGAGTTAAGCACTTCTACAGACCATGAGACCAGGCTCCATTTTTTTCTCAGCAGGAGAGAAAACTCACAACTTGCACCCCTATGGAGAGTCACCTATCATTTCACTATATATGAAAGACATCTTTCCCTATCAAGATATTTTTTAGCAGAAATAGACAAAATGACTAAGTTTTTTTCTGAAATAAATCCAGAAAGTTCCCTTCAGCAGTATTTTTTGGCTGTAGGTGCCAAATTAGCTACTTCAATAGTAAAGAGGAAAAAAAGTTTAGACATCCTTATATTCTCAAAATATTTTATCAAGTAAATTAACTTAATATACTTGAGAAACTGTGAAATCTCACCTGTTTTGCCCAAATTTCCTTATCAGCTGACTACCTTTGGAGCTTGGATGGAGAGGAAAATATAAACCCTGCATTCTCATTATATACACACAGGGCTTTATCACATTTATCACCCTGAATGCTTTCCATAAAACTTCAGAACTGGAGGAGACCTCTCTGCTCAGCCCTAACAGCTGAGACCTACACCTCTTGCCCCTTTAGCACCTTGGCTTATCAGGAAAATTGCATCTCTGGCACCTGGAGCTTCCACACCAACTTGTCAGGACCAGTAAGCTGGGTCTGGTTTTATATCTATTTTTTTCGGGGCTGTGGGACTTTCATGCCAAGGACATGGCTGGAATGCAGAATAGATGTTGCCTGGTAAGAGCTGTGCTCGAGTAAAGAGGAGAGCTGAAAACAGTAACAGCTATTAATGCTACACGGTGCTTGTGTTAACAAGCCCAGCGGAAATGCAGGGCTTATTAGGTGGAATAGAGAATCGTGAAAAGGAAGGATACCTGCATAGCAATGCGCTGTATTAAATGGTAAATCAGTCATGCAGAAAGAGAGCTTAGATGTAAAATGCTTATTAGAATTTCCCAGCCATATCTATCTTGCTTATCTAGGTCTCTATAAAGTACTCTCTATTTTGTCTGCCGAAGATCTAATTTTTTTGTAATGTCTAGAAACACATTGATAAAGGGTTAAGTAGTTGTTGTAGTAGATGCAGTAAAATAGTTATTTTTTAACATATGAGCAGCATCATGTGTTGTTCATGCTGTACCTACATGGTTCTGCAGTTTTACTTCCAAAGAAGTACATGCTGGATTAGCATTTAAAGGCCTGAATATAACTACATCACAGGAATATGTGAAGAGGTATGAGAAAACTGAGTATACTGATAAATGCCCTGAACTTAGTAGCCCAAAGCTTAACCTTCGACTTCTGTTGTGCATTTATATTATAATGTTCCTCCCTTATAGCTATACAAGTGATTGTTAGTGACAAAGATTAATCTGATTACTGCCTTTCTCAGTGTTAGGATGGAGAAGCATTGGGAGATACATCGAGTGTTTAATGGTGCATGTGGCATGCAAGAGCAACTATGTAATTTACTGGGAAAAACACTTCAGAAAAGAGTGCTCAATGACACATTTCTGCTCATCTTTCAAGAATAAAAAGAACAAATTAGGTTTTGTTCATTTTCTTGTCCATGCTTCTTTCCCCAACTAAGAATTCTGCGATAGAAAAATTTTTATTGCTTTAACATATGTGCTTCAATAGTGAGGGTCATATATAAAACAACATAAACTTGAGTTCTTTGGGCATTCTGGCATCATGTATTTGAGACTAAGGTTTAGTCTGCTTCAAGCATAATGCATGGATCAAATGCTGCCGGCAGCAGTCTGCGCAAATCAGGCATATTCCAGGACTAGTGCATATTATCTATAAAAAGGATTTTAGCTAGATGCTGATATATCTCAAATTGTTCACATGCTTCTGAGTGCTAAAGATACTTGTGAGTGCAAAGAGCACATTCAATATTTATGACTATAATATAGCGATAGAAACAAAAACAGTGTGTTTGAACCCTGTGTGAAGGCTAGAATGGAAATTGCTACACGGTGGAAGGCAGCTGATAACCGAGCCATCCTGCAGGACTCTGCCCACAGACAAAATGAGCTGCAGGACCCAGGGGAACTTAAGAGAGCACTGAGCATCCTTCAAGCCTGCCCAATTAGACCAGTCTGCGAGGACTTTAACAGAGTGTCTCATCTTTTAAAGGAGCGAACAGAACCTCAGGTAGTATAAATTACTCTTGTCACTTCAATTTCACCACCTATTTAAACCAATTTACACCATTTGCCTTAGTGAGCAAAGCAGAAATTGACCCGGGAATAGGTATTACACTGCATTTGTGGATTAAAACCTGTTATTCTCATGAAAGAATTGTACCTGCAATGCGTAACCCATTTTGTCTCTGATCCAACTTAGACAGTCTGCAACAGCTGTAATTTTTTAATATGTAGTAGCACAAATGACCATGAAAACCATAACTGTATAAGCAACCATCACAGAGTTAGGAGACAACAGATAGATCCTATTCTAAGGAACAGTTCTGTTTAAATACAATATTACCCTGGTAAAATGAAAATCTTCTGGGATTCACTTTAAAGTAGTTAATACCTGGGGTTTATATTTAAAAATGGAGGTAATAGAAATTTCCGTTGTGGAGAAGTCATGTCTTCTAATGCCCACTCAGTACTATTTCTGATAGTACCCATTGCAGATGTGTGAAAGTCCTACTATTCAAGCATTAAGTCGTGCTTGCTAAGACAGGTGTGATGAAGTGTTATCACAAGTATATCATCTACTTTTAGGAATATTACCTTCCCAGACCTCGATTATTTGTTTTTAAATAAAAAAAAAAAAGGCAAATTAATACAAATTGAAAAGGCAGAGAAGATATTTCCAAATGTTCTGAATTTAGAATGAAAATTCAGACTACTTTTTCAGTTAAAAAATTAATGCGTTAACCCTGAAGCACAGGCTAACTGCATCATGGAGAAACCATAGTGTGATTTGCTTGCAGTGTTTGGGTTTTTTCTGTTTGGTTTTTTTTTTTCTTATTATTATTGATGTGCAGGCTTTCCTTTACTGACAGACTCAATAAACTTTTCATAGACGTGTTTGTCTCCATGTGCCTGAACTCAACATCACTATTGCTTCACAGCAGGCATAGGGAGTAACTGATAGACTGACTAGCTTAAAGAGTTCATTGTCATTTTAGATTTCACTTCAGAGTTGACCTCAAGCATTTTCTGTGCTGAAATGCCTTGTGCATCTGCAGTTTCTGCTAGGCACTTGTATTTAGAAATGCTGTTAAATGGACTCCTTGTATAAACAAAAGACAAAACTTTGTACAGACTAGTAGTATTGATAATAATCCTTTTCACTGCTCTACTGAAGAGTCTGAAACCAGAAGGAACCACCTGAAGTGGAGCAAAGGATTGAAAAGAGGTGAGGAGAGAAGGAGCATACGTCTGAATGCAGAGATGTACAGTCAAGACTATTACAGAGCTGGCATTCCCAGAAAATAAATGCAAGAGGCTGGAGAAAGGCAGGGATAGAGCTATGGCACAGTGGCACATACCTTTTCTTAGCAGGAAAGGCAACACTGGAGCATTCCCTTTTCCTGGTGTGACACATAAATGTACATTTTCAATGCGCAGGAATGGCAGCTTGCCACCACACGTAAAGGGAGAAATGGAGGAGAGCCTGCCCATGAAGTACACTGAGTGAGGAGGAGAAAGCATACCAGAAGCTGGGAAGCAGAAATATGTGTGGAGTACTCCTTAAGTCCATTTATTCACCACTTTCTGCACTCTTTGAATTGTCTTCCAGAAGTTTTGGAGTTTATCAATAAAAATAAAAAATACAAATCAGGCATTTACAGTGCATAAATCACCATTTTAGCATACAATGTAAATGTTTCCCATACATTAGTTCCATATCTATATGTTGTGTGAATTTCACAAGTATTTCTTGTGGCATATACACCCGTGTTGTATATTGTATCAAATTGGAAACTGTTATTGAACTGACTTGACTGCTATATCCTATATGGAGACACTGATTTTCTGAACACAGCTCCTCCTCTCCAGTTCACTTTATCTCCTTTTTTAACTAGAGAAACACATTTATAGTGGGTCATATGGCCCCCAGAGACCATACTAAATCCAGCCTGAAGTAAAATCTTTAAATTGCAGAGATTGTAAATGTAGGACATCAGTCAACTCCTTCGATCTACTGATCTGCTTGTAGTGCACCTTCAGCAACTGAATATGGGTTCGTTATCACTATTTCTGGATGACTGGTGAACTGGTATTGGGTTTACCAAGTCATTTTGTTCACCTTTATGATTCGTGAGAATACATTAGTGCTCTTCCAGACTTCTGCAATCTCTCCATTATTTAAAGATATATTAAAAATTAATACCACTGGACCAGATGTTTTCTCTGCTAATTCTTAGGGTTTCTTAAAACACATGGAAATGTTATTTTCAAGATATTTATGCTTTATATTGCCATTCATCACCCTACTTAATTCATTAATTAGTATTGTATTGCTTTCCTATCAGAGGAGTGTATTGTTTCCTTCTCTGAATCATACAGCAGCTATTTTGATTGATTAACGTTGATAGTTTAATCTCTGTTGCCAATATTCTGAAGACCTGTATTCAACCTGCAAAGCTGTCACAGCTTAGTCAGTGGGTGGCCAAAAATTCAAGAATTATGCGTCTAAGAGGAAATTGGGCAAGAAAGAAACTGAATCTATATCCTAAGGTACCTTTGGCAACCAAGACACACATTTCTACGGACACCTAAGCTATGGCAGCCAGGACAGAGTAGGCACAAAATGTGAATTCTCTAAGCCCATACACAGGTTCTTTTTTTCTTCCTGAAATTTTGGAGCATGCAGTGTGAAGGGAGTCTTATGATGAGCACGTGGGAGCCTCCTGGACTCCTCTCCCAAACTCCAGCTCTGAAATTCTGCCTGGCGACCCTTGCAGCATGGGCAGCTCCTGAGGCTTTGCCATGCACCTTGCTTTCTCCCACCTCTGTACTGCCGGAATTTTCAGGTCTTCTTTATTGACATTGTCCTCTTAAATGCAATGAGTTTTATTTGTACCTTTCCCCAGTTATTGTTCTTCTGGGTTATAAAGAAACAAACAAAAAAAAAAAAGCGCGCACAAACACAGACCCTCTAAGTCTCGCATTCTGGAGTTTCTGATGAAAGGTTCTTGCCAAGAAGAAACGTCATTTTTTTGTCCATTATCTATATTACACTATCGTCTGGAGATCCCCAAACACTTTCAGTCTCAGCTGGAACAAACACATGGCAGATGACACTGCCTACTGTGAAGAGCTTACTGTCTCAAAAAGGATGGAAAAAGAAATATAATTGCACCATTTTTCAGTAGCATAAAGTGATTAAGTCAATTGTGTTAATCATGAAGCACAAGATGTCTGGTAGAAAAGCAATTTAAAGCTGATCTCTAGAGGTCTTCTTCAAAAGTCTCATATTCCTCTACACAGAGTCTATAATCACTGATATGTAGAGATGTCCCAGTTTGAACAACACAGGATCCATTTCTCTTTCAGTAATTTTACTTTTTGGTAAACTCTCTTCTAATGCTCAGGAAAACTGCAATTCTAGAAGGGTTTCAAGGTCTCAGGGTTTTCAAGTCAGATAGGTGTGGGGATGAGGAGGAGCAAGACCCAGCCACTTTACCCAACCTGGCCAACAGGATTATTTCATGCTGTGGATGTCACATTCAGTATAAATTAGAAAGTTTTTTTCTTCTATGATGGCTGTGATCCTGAGAACTTCTTGCCCTGATGCTGGACGCCTGAGCCCTTCCCTTCTTTCTGAAGCCTTTGTGCTTGCAGAGTCTGACATTTGCTGTCCACTGTTGGGAGGTCACAGCTTCCTGTGATAGAATTGGCTGAGTATAATCCTTGTATATTTTATATTGGTATAGGGATCAATATTGATTTTTTTAGTATTATTATTCACGTTAATTATTTATTCTTATTCTATTAAATCATTTTATATTTCAACTCTTGGGTTTCCTTGGTTTTCCTGATTTCCCTTCCCATGTGGGAAGGTGTCATCAGGTAAGAGAGCAAGTGTCCATAACAAGAGTCCTATGATTATTTGCAGTATTGTGTTGAAGTTAACTTTTTTGAACGAGAACAGTGAATCAATTACAATATCTCAGAAATTATCCTTCCTTCTACTGGTAGGGCACATTGCTGAGGCTCCAACGTCAAGGGCCTTAACAAACAAAGGTCTCCAGAGTTCTCATTCTTGATACAGTAATTACAGCTTAGAGAGGTTGAGAAACAATTTCATTGACTTTAAGGATCATATGATGGCAAAAAAAAAAAGTAATCTTATTTTAAAAACCTGGAAGACAGTGAGTAATAGCTGCTTTTTTGATCTGCCAATTTATTCCCACTATCTGAAGCAGGAATTTTATCTTTAACTTACATCAATCCTTCCTAGATACACTCACCACTGAAAACTTAATAAGAAAATTAATTGAACTGAAACAAGCAGACAAATTAAAAAGAGTCACTAAATTCACTACAACAGATGATGAGGCCATCACCAAACAGAAGATACTAATGAAGAAATATTTCTAGCAAAAATATTCATCATCCTGAAATCACTCTCTGAAAAAAAGAAACACTGATGGTTTTCTTCTGAAGCACTTATTACTAATTTCAACATGATTAAAGAAAAGAAAAAAAAAAAGCATTTCCCAGGTCCTTTCCAATAAAAGTGGTTACTCAAAAGCAAGAGCAAACCAGGACAGTGCAAGGGCATACTAGCACATCTAGTACTTTGAGACACCTGCCTCAGTCAGGGTAAAGTCACCATGGCCTCAATGCTAGAAAATAAGATGAAAAAATACAGCACTTAATTTGGGGCTGATGCAATAAATACAAATAAACTTACTTTGAGTCTTCCAATTGAAAAAAAAAAATAAATAACATGATCATTAATGATCTGGATCCTTTGTTCATACCTCTTTACAGCTCAAGGCACTTTTGCTGCCTCTCCTGCAGGAAAGTAGGAGAGCAGATCCATCCCCTGCCAGTAGCAGCAGCCTGTGAGTGCCTGGCAGTGCTGTCAGGCAGCATCCTTAATACCCTGCCAGCCAAATGGGGATAACAGCGCCTGCCCGTCTCACAGTGGTTTGGGAAGACAAGATACAATAGAGAGGCCAAAATACACAGGAATATTAAATCTCAACCAACCTTGGGAAATTACTTCCCAGATGAAAAGATCTTACTTCCAAGTTATTTTCCTTATGCTTAGTTTAAATCTTCTCCATTGAGATTCCATTCTCCTTGCTCCAGTCACATCCCATAGCATTACCCTGAACACATGCCATTCTCACACATGCACTGCAACATTCCCCAAAATCTTAAATCCTCCCTGAAAATACATTTTATCTCCAGTAGATATCCATAGGTTTTTTTAACCTTCTGCTCTGAAATCAACACCTTCTCACTTAACGTTATCAGTGTATTCGTAGGTTTTACTTCGACTTCTTTCCAATCTCTCAATATTTTAGTATGCCCAGAACTCTATATGATGTCTATTCTTGTTTAAAGAAATGTATCAGAGATGTGATCCCACTGATAGAGTGTAAACATGCATTTAATGTGGTTTTTCTTTTTTTAAATTATTATCATTATTATTACTATTATTAATAATAACTATATGAGAAGTCTTGGTCAGCATTACCAGTTTGCTGAGCTGAATCTCCTCTTTTTTCTTTTTTCTTTTTTTTTTTTTTTTAGGTTTATTGGGTTTGTTCTCCCAAGCTTCCTTCTGCCCCACTGTGGGTTTGTACCTTCCGTGGTATTTGAAACCAAGTTTTGTATCACATGCAAATTTAATGAACATGCCAACTGCCTTCTTCTTCCAGATCATTAATGATGATGTTAATCCAGGCCAAACTGAAAACCTCCCCCGTGATACTTCATTAGACACCTTTCCACAGTTTAACATACCTGGCCAAATTTACTCTTCTTGTAAAGCAAAGGATAATTTCAATGAATTTTAAAAACTTGTGCCAGTGTATGCAAGCAATGAATCTAGCCTGTTACCTTTCATCATTAGCCTTTGTTTGTAGGCATGTACTCATTTTACAATGGTGTGAAAATGTGTGAAACCAGTTGTAATTAATTTTGTAATTAAGACTTCATGCCACAGTATCTGACATATCACTAAATTAAGTGCACTACTGTTGCTGCTGTCAGTCTCACTGAAAAAAAAAAAAACTTCATAAGAAGTTTTCCTTTCTGTTGGGAATTATGATTATAAGCCTTGATCAAATATTCTACATTACTACAAAACCATAAAAAAAAAAAAAAAGGAATGGAAGGGACTCGGTTGACTAACCCAGTCTTTTATGCACTTGCCATGCACCATTGAAATTGGGAAGCAATATTATGCCAGCACCAGTAATGGAAGAGCAAAGCCACACAGAGGACAGACAGAAGCAGCAGGACATTTTATAGTCCAAAGGGAGAATTGCAGCCCAAATAGCAGACAAATCAGCTCCCTAAATGGGAGATTCTTAAGCATTTCATAATGGATCTATGCACTGCACAGAAAGCTGCCACGGCATTCTTTGCTTTCCAAGCTCAGCTATGACCAATGTCACTGCCACCAGCACTAGATTGCTGAGAACCTACTCATGCAAGTGGAGGGTCCCAAGATCAGGCCCACCTAAAGAGACCCAGACTCACTGCCTAGCACAGAGAGTGCTCTAGGCAATTAACTAAAAGCTGCTCACTGTCAGAGAGGGATGAGACTGAAGGTATACTCCTCTGGGGGCTGGAGCACCTCCCATATGAGGACAGGCTGAGAGAGTTGGGATTGTTTGGTCTGGAGAAGAGAAGACTCCAGGGAGACTTTATTGAGGCCTTTCAGTACCTAAAGGGGACTACAGGAAAGATGGGACTCTTTATCAGGGAGTATAGTGATAGGACAAGGGGTAACGGTTTTAAGCTGAAAGAGAGGAGATTTAGATTAGATATTAGGAAGAAATTTTTTACTGTGAGGGTGATGAGGCACTGGAACAGGTTGCCCAGAGAAGTTGTGGATGCTCCATCCCTGGAAGTGTTCAAGGCCAGGTTGGAGGGGGCTTTGAGCAACCTGGTCTAGTGGGAGGTATCCTTGCCCCTGGCAGCAGGGGTAGAACTAGATGATCTTTAAGGTCTCTTCCAACCCAAACTATACTATAATTCTATACTTCATCCTCTTCTTGCAAGTTTTTTCAATTTGTAGAAAACAACTTTAAATTATATTGTGCCCAAAGAAGTAGTGAAGAGTGAATGCAATCCTGAAGCCTAAATAAATGGGGAGTTCAGCTGAGCAGCAGGAGACCTTCTTGCTTTGTACATATTGTTCAAATGTCTACTTACTGCACAATACAGGCATACTTCGTACAAACTTGAACAGATACCCAGTTGTCCATAGTGTAATCATTTTGATATCTTCTCTCCTACGGCAACCAAAAGAGAATACCCAGGGAAGAATACAAAATAAGGCAAGCCAACAACGATACTTTTCTAACCTTCATTTTGCCATTCAAGCATAACCTGAGCCCCACGTGCTGCTTTCCTATTTAGGATCCCTGATGGGTTTTCCTTTGTACTGGTTCAGCACCCTTGACTGTAACCTCAAGGCATTTGCGAAGACCTACAGCCGTGAGTTCCAGCCTAGCTTCATGCTGGGGTCCCACCTCTTTTCTCCAGTTCAGCCTGTTACCTGATAGCTTCACAGGATGGCTCCTACTTCTTGTAGTGGAACAAATAGGCTGGTCTTACCACATTCACACAGTTTAAACAGACAATAGCTGGATGCAGGCCCTTGAGCACGCAGTTGGAAGGGATTTGATTCCTTGGAATTAGCATGTATTGCAAAGACTAAGTGAGGTACAGAATCCAGTGGGCAATGTAAAAAATTGTAGGCAATGTAAAAAATACCAATTATGATGTTATCCAGTTATCAGTGTAATATGAAAACAATTGACTCTATAAAGTCAGCGAATATCTGATTAGTTTGGAAATACCTTTAAAATGTCAGTCTTAAAAAATATTTCTGTGCTTTATAATCTTTCTCCTCAGCTCTGTGTACTGCTTTTCACTTCTTGTGTGACTCTAAAAGACGTATCCTAGGCCAAATACCAAAGTCTAATAGTGTCCAGAGAATAAAAGACATTAAAATAGTCCTCTTTTTCTCTTTTCCTTTCTTCAAGAAAAGCTTTTTGTCCATTATCAACACGGTAATGCACAAAGCGTGCCAGGAGCAGTAAGTAGAGCTTTCACAGAAACAAAGGATAATTTTTTCATGTTGTTGATAACAAGGGAGAATGGTTACTTAATATGAAGTGAAACACAGAATAGATTTGCAGGTAGAAGAACCAGCTGCAATTCTGAGCAGTCACAGTATCTCAGTTTCAATTAAAAGAGGTGAAGTTCTAAAGTGCAGAGAGTTTCACTAACCACCAATTAAATAGTGCTGCTAGAGGGAAAAGGAAAATGAGGAATGAAATGTAAAACATTGCCTGTGCCCTTTGTTGCACAGAGACATTCATTTCTTGTACAATGAAAGGATATCTGTCTCAGTGCAAAGCCACCGTCCAGCCCATTTATAATTATTCTGTGGCTCCTTTTGCTAAATACAAAAAGGAATAGATTTTTTTTGGGTGGGGAAAAAGGTATTTCTTATCCCTTTTCACAAAGTCTATAGGCTTCCAGTATACACCATTGGAACTGCATCTCTTTTTTTAACAGTTTCCAATACATATCACTAAAGAAAGCTTGAGTGACAAGTAAAGTAAATTCCTTTTGTTAACCCATTTCCCAAAGAGTTTCACACATAGGTTCACTGCTCCAGGTTCTTGATTTCCTGCACGTCAGCTGTTGGAGAGGTCTGTTAGTAGCACAACAATCCTTATTCCACCCCATCAGATCCAGAAACAGTTGCTTGGAGACAACACAGAGACACAGATTCCCTTTATGTTACATTTCTGTCTCATTTCTGGTATTTTTAAGAATTTTTGTCCTCTGTTAATGAGTGCAGGGTTGGTCCCTCAATACTTAGCCTTGGATTTTTTCAGTCAGATTAACTGCCAATTAGTGATAATTGGACCTGGCAATATTTCTGTTGATGGACACATATGCACTGTGAGACAGAATGAGAGCACTAATTAATTTCAGATAGGTCACTCCTGGCTGTCAATTTTTCTTTAAACTTTAGGTGTGTCCACATAATTTTTACTTCAAATTAAATTGCTCAGGAACTATTCAGTCTCAAATGTAAAATGGGATAGTACAGTTTAAAATGCTGTACTTAAATTTGAACAAATATTGACTTTTCTATATGTGGATGGGTCCAGTTGCCAGATGGGATCCCTTTTGGTTTTTTTTGTCATCTACTCTGCGCAAGTCACTGTTTAGGGATGAAACTATCCTTATCTGTTTGCAGTTCCTTCCATTTCTCAGTTCCTCTGCAGTCTGCTGCAGCACCTGAACTGCAAAGACTTTAGGGCACTGCTTAAATCAAAAGAAGTAGTGAGAAGGGAAAAGGCTTTAATTGTTAGTTTGATAGGTTCTATACACATATTTCTACTAGCATGGGGCTTGGGAAGGCTAATAACAAACCTAAAATTTAAGCCCCTTTAACATTTATTGCCCTTATGCTTAATAGAAGTGAAAGAATGAATATGCCAGATCTCAAAGACCCCATTTAAATAAATAAATGTAAAATGTAACCAGTCATCCTTCACAGCAATTTTAAAAGCTGTTTTAAGAGCAGGTACCTCTAGTTCTGTGGAGCTCGTGCTGTTAATAAATTTTAGATGTGTTCCTCCAATGTGAAATTGTCCCTCTCTAGTTAAATTCTAAATCAGGAGGCCTTTCAGCTCTTGCTGTAGCTTTTTCTTTCAGTGAAACATTAAAGTCTTTCTTAGGACAACAGAGTTTCTACCTTTTTAACCAGACTATCGATAAAGGTCGTAAAAGTATCCTGGTAAAAAGTCAAATGAAATCAAATCAAATCAAATAAAGATATAAATTTATATAATGGTTTTAACTGGTTGCTATTCTTTCCCCTAGTATTTAGCAGCATGGAAAATATACTTTATAATCATAAAGACTTCAAACCCTGTAATTACAGCAGCTTTCAGAAAGTAGAAGTGACACTATTAGCCACTAAAGAAGTTAAAACAATAACCACAATAAAATAAAATTTAAAATGTTATGGTCTCTATCTGATAATTTACTGGAGGGTGTACCTTCTTCCCTTCAGCTGCTTCAGTGGGTAGTGACTTCTTTCTAGAAACAAATATCCTAAATATTAGAAGTCTGACAAGTAACATCATACTTAAATACTCTCTAGAATAAAAGAATCAAATCTCATGCTTGTAAGTCAAAGAACAGATCTGTGAGACTCCAAATCAATACAATACTTGAGCATTTTAAAAATTATTTTCAACTCTGTGATATTCTATTCCAATTCTGCTTCTATATTTGATAGAGGGTAAGGAAATGTGCAAGGCCTTGATTTCCTCTCCAGTGAACACCGTTCACAGTTCTAAGTGACACCATCATGACCAGAATGGTCCAGAATCTTGACCAAGATGTTTTCCAGTGAAAAAGAAATTCTATAGTTGGTAAAAGCAGATTTGTTTATTTTTTAAGTGGTGATTTTATTCTAATGTAAATAGGGAAATGTGAAACTGATTCATTTCACTTGTCTTACCGCCTTTCACTGCTGTTTAACAGTTTCATTCTATTTTCTTTTTACTTTTGATATCAAATAAATAAAATTCATTGGAGGTTCTGAAACTCTCTTTAATTTTCATCCACTCAAAGTTTTAAGGGTTTGGAAAATTTGTGAATGAAATACATAGAAAGATCTTTCTTATCAAGTCCAACAAGGATAACTATTATAGACACAACAAAATATATATTCCATAAAGTTAGGTGTCAGTAAATTTTACAGTTTTCTCCCTCTCCTCCTCCAGGAAAAATGGATCTGTATTTTGCTGTTCCTTCAGTGCATATACCAAGTTGACAATGTAATCTGATTTGTTTAAGATCATGTATCAACAGAGATGATGGAGTCATGCACCCTACAGAATTTACAATGTAAAGTAATGTACGTGCATCACAGAAGATACAAAGTGCAGCAAAACAATTGTTGAGTGCTGAAAATGTAACCTGTGTTTAGGTTTCATTTATTTTAAGCTTTTTATGCCATGTCATTCATCTCTTCCATGACAAATAAAAAAAAATATAAAAATAGCACGAATTTTATTTTCCTCTTTTTTTCTTTTCATTTTTTTTCTTAACAGAAGAACAGTCTTTCCTGATTTATGGTTCAATTTTTATGTGTTTTTATGTGCACAGCTAAATCACTTAGCCTCTACTCAGCAATAAAGGTAAACCAGTGTAAGAAAAAAGAGTGGCTTTTTTTGGGGGGTGGGGGAGGGGGTGTGCTGCTTTGCTGTTTGTTTGTGGGGT
>JAHREE010000225.1:3139725-3236194 GCA_033628505.1 Tringa tobata
CTTGGAAGATTTTATTTCTATACACCTGTATAAAACTTCTGGATGAAACCCAGCTTACCCACGTTTTAGGCTCTCCTTCACTACAACTTTAAATCTGGACCATCAGACTGGGACAGGAGATCTGGTCTACCTAACATTTCTGCCAGAGGTCATTCCACAGCCAAGCAAAAAGAAATGGGCAACCAAAGACCTCTTGAAAGAAATCCACTCTATGTAATACATTTTTTTTAATACACTGGGTATACTGCTATCTCTAGAGAGCTGAACACTTTGCCTGTATGAACTGTGCTTGTCTGCACTGAGACTTTGCCTCCTGGCTCCTTTGGGATCCAACTTGCTCAGTAATCCTTAGAAGGACAGGGGACAGCAGGGGAGCAAACCCACATGTCCCATGACTGTGCTCCAACCCACTGACTATGGTGTATCCCCATTAAAGGCACTTTCTATTCCTCTTCTTGTCAATGAGAACAGTTGCAGACATATATTCAAGAGACATGGGGGCCCAAACAAAACTAGGCAAAGAACCCAGTTTTAACCTAAAAACTATGTTAAACATCCAGGTGGAAGAGAAAGCTCTGGACCAGAAAGCATTCCACACTTTTTTTTCATTTATCATCCAGCCTATAAGAGACGTTAACTCCCCTCAGAAGCCTTCCATAATTTATTTTTGTTGGCAACAATTATCCATAATGATGAAAAAACAATCAACCATGTCAGAAAAGGTTGTGGGGTCTCCATTGTTGGAGAAATTCAGAACCCTGAACATGGACACAGCCAACTGGCTTTAGGTGGCATTGCTTGATCAGGGAGGTTGGACCAGATGATCTCCAGAGGTCCCTTCCAATCTCAACCATTCTGTGTTTCTGTGATATGCCCCTGGATGCACATGTCCATGTGTACTAATGGATTAGTTGATTACTTAGCACAGCTATTTCATTTTATATGTTATTTAATACATTTAGAGATAAGTCCACAAGACTGCAAAAAAGATCATAATCAATACATTTTGCAATGCACTATACTAGAAGAATAATCGTTACCTTCCTTTTTCCATACTGCAGGAATTAAAGAACTGTTGATCAAAGTTTCCTCTCACCATCACCTAAATGGTAATAAAATTTGAAACCCTGCACCACTACAGACTGAAATTTCCTGACAAAGCTGGAAATCAAGGGATTTCTCCAGCTCTTCCTGTGGAATTTGAATCTTACAAACACATTGGTAGTCATCTGTGCATCAGGTGCACGTATGCTCACAGGCTTATACCAGATGAAGACCATCTGACCTTTCTTCTTGTAACATAATATCTAGTACCTTCTTTAATGGATATTATCATTCAGTCTCACATATATACATTGCCTTGAAGAATTTTTCTTCTACCGAAAGCTTTTTGACCCCTGTGCAGAAGTCTAACTTGTTTTTGCTACGAAACAAAAGTTGCTGAGAATTCACAATACCTATAGGCCCCAAATGTTCAAGCTCAATTCATTAGTATCTTCCAGAAAAAGTAGTCTTCTGTCTTTCATTCATCTTGGGATATGAGAAAACACCTACTATATAACATAAACTGAATAATAAAGGTAGTTACCAGGAACAAAGAAATAAGTGAGAGAGACAAAAAATTTATCAAAGCAGGTAAAACATCTTTCTACCACCTATTCTACCAACATTATTTTTTTTTCTCCTAAACTTACAATATATAGCAAGAACTTTTTGCTGCGAATGACTCATCTTAATTGTCTTGGTGAGTTCACTATACACAAGATCCAGATGCCTTCAGGTAGTATAAGAAAACCTTGGGAAATAAAAAGTTTATCTCCTATGCAAAACACCTTTATAAAAATGAAATGCTTAGAATCATAGAATCATAGAATGGTTAAAGTTGGAAGGGACCTTAAAGATCATCGAGTTCCAACCCCCCTGCCATGGGCAGGGACACCTCCCACTAGACCAGGCTGCTCAAAGCCCCATCCAGCCTGGCCTTGAACACCTCCAGGGATGGGGCATCCACAACTTCCCTGGGCAACATGTTCCAGTGCCTCATCACCCTCACAGTAAAGAATTTCTTTCTGGTATCTAGTCTAAATCTCTTCTCTTCCAATTTAAAACCATTGTCCCGTGTCCCGTCACTGCTCTTCTTGGCAAAGAGTCCCTCTCCGGCTCTCCTGTAGGCTCCTTCAGATATTGGTAGGCTGAAGTGAAAAGCAATAGCATACTCTAAAGTCCTAAAATCCAAACCTAAGTCTGAATATGTCACTTTACAACCACCCCCACTGAAATACATCTGATGCATAATACATTTTCACTCAGTACATAATTAGCTGTTGGATCTCATTGCACCAAATTAACATTGAACTAAGACCTTGTTGTAATTCCAAAAGATATCAGGCATTCCTGTGTAGGTTTTGACATGGCCCTTCTCAGCAGAAATGCCCATTAACCCACCCTGGGAGAAAAGAAAATATTATTCTTCCAGCTGATGAAAATCCAATCATAGAGCAAACTAAGTGGCTTGCCCAAAGACAAATAGGAAACCTCTGGAAGAGTGAGGGCTTCTCAAATCTTCTGAGGGGCAACAAATAAACACAAAGTTTTCTGTCACCATGCATGGGCATCCTTTTTTCAACCTCATCCTTTGAAACCGCTGACACCGAGTGTGCAGGGACCCTCGTTACCTGAATGTACTGAACATTGCCACGTGGGAAGCGCTGAGCAAAAAACAGAGGTGTTGGCACCTGGGTTTCATGCACTAACCTCAGGGCCATTCCTTCTCCCACAGAACCACCCTGAAGCCTCCATCAGCCTGATGTAGGCCACTTTCATGGAATTCTATTTCACCCATGGTTCCTCCATAGCATGAGATGCCTCTGATCTCAATGCTGCTTTCAGCTCTGCCCTAAGCTAATCTCCTTCCCACGCACAGACCCAGGTACCACATGGGAAAGGCTTTCCCTGAAGGACTGCCCCATATTAGTACTCAACACAAGTGTTCCAATGGCGCAGATTAATACCTTGTGAAAAGCTCAACCTTTTCTTTTAAAAAGAAAATGCTTTTTGTGATCAATATAAATTAAATTGAGGATGAACCAAAGCGGCCTTGTTTTGCTGAGTCTGGAGCAAAGAGGTGCCATGGGGCAACCCACTGAAGTCTGCATTAACACACAGTGGCGCATCCCCCAAAGACATCTGTGCTGTCACCTTGGAGCAGTTTGAAGCTTCATTCTGGAACCTAAAGCTAAGCTTACTGAGGTATAAGCAGTTTTGTATTAAAATAATTTTTCTATTCATAACATCAGAATATGTCTATTTTTAAGTGGAAAATTTTCAGTTTCAAGCATTTGGAAATCAAACCCAACCTATGCATTCTGTTTAGCGTTATTTGTAGCTGTTTCAGTGATTATTTTAATGTGAAGTTTTCCCGAGTCACAGAATGATCTATAGCCATTTTGTAGAGAAAACTAATGCAAGTCCTAACACCATTAGACAGGAGTTGACACTCAGCCTTTCACATCTCAGTTGTGAGGGTTACGAAATTTACTATAGCACCTACATTCTTTTTCTGTTTTCTAAAATAAATGTCCAACATATACCCTCAGAAACAATACCTTTATATTTATAGGGCCAGAAAAGAAAAAAAAAGTTAAAAAAAAAAAACAAAAACAATATAGTCCAAATTACAACTGAAAATCAATCATTATTAAAATTCATAACAGCAAGAAAACTACAGGGTGATCTGGGGGTTCTTTGGCTAATATCAAGAAATGGCCAACAAAGCAAGCAAATTTTACTTATGCCAATTTGCAATTATTATTTTTCTATTCTGACTGCTTTTAGCTTAGGGCCTGATAACTAAAAATAATTCTGCAGAAGCAGGAGATAAAAGGATGATCATCTGTCTGTAGACTACACTAAATCTAAACACTCTGATAAATAATATTGGATTTTTATTACTGGATTATTACACATTATTCCAATGAGCTTACCCTCCTCCCTGCACTCCTATTTCCCGTCAATACCCAGCTGCTGCACCATTCAGACTGTAACTTGCTGGTAATCGCCTTTTCCCTTCTTATGGCTTATATGAGATCACTTAAATTTTCTTGATTTCTCTAATCTTTTCATTCAGAGATTCATTGACTAAGCTATAACATTGGTTAAAATAATTTTTTTTTCACATATTCATATTTTCCTGTTTATTTAAATCTTTGCCTTTGTGGAGAAAATTCGGTCATTCCTTCTTGCTGTATACCAGCCTTCTATCATGACTCCACTATCTGACAATGCAACAAAGTCATAAAATACATTTAAATAAAAATATTAGTTCACTTTTATAGTCTTTTGTTTTATCAAATTTAATTGCAAAGTACAAAAATAAGTGGCAGTCTGTATCAAAAATATTTCATGATTGACAGTCAAAAATGTTTCATGATGTGGAATAAGAAAAATCAGATAGATAAAACAGAATATTAGTAAGGCAATTTCTGCTAAAAATACCACTTACACTATTATCTCCAGCACTTTGTGAATCTCTGCTTTAAGTTAGATTATTTTATGATTTTAATAACTTTCCTTAGAAAATTATTCTAAGGCAGAATAACTGTACAATGATTTTTTTTTTAATCAATATTAACACCTACTATTTCCTTTTTTTAATCTCACCTCATTTGTTTCAGTCTTGTACCTTCAGCTTTACTATGATCAAGTCAATCAAGAAATTTCCTTAGGTGTATGATACTGGTGTTCTGAAGGTTATTATTGGGCAAGTAAGCAAACCAATTTTTTCATGTGTCACTTTACGTGTGTGTTTGTCTCTTTTTGAAGTGTATTTCCATAGAAACTTAAAATGATTTAGCTTGGTAGAGACCTCATGAAGCCATGTGGCCCAAGACTCTGTTAGCCCAAACCCAGTTAGACCAGGTTGCTCAGGGTATTGTTCAGTTGAATTTTCAGCATTTCCAAGGTTGGAAAGTCTAAAAGCTGCCTGGGCAACTTGTTCCAGTATCTGACTGTCTCTGTGGTAAAATGTTTTTGCTTATGTCTAATGGTAATTTCCCATGTTCGAAATTATGTCCTTTGTCACTTGCCCTATCACTGTGCACCACAAAAAAACATTCGGGTCCATCTTCTCTATCCCCTTTACCCCATTATACAGTTGGAGCCTGCATTAACATGCCCCATTAGCTTTCTCTTATTGCAGCTGAACAGACCGAGTAGTCTCAGCTCTGCCTATATGTCATGTGCTTCAGATTAATTTTAGATTACTTTCCAGTTCATTTTGTTTCATTTGATTTTGTAGCAGCCATAAATAAATATATTTCTGTGTATATACATTTATATGTGTATACATAAACACATAGACACATACAACTACATATATACATGCATGCAAATTTTAATCAGAAATGATAGAGTACTCCAACACCAAAAAAACAAATGGCATTATGTAAGTGTAAGTTCTCACTACGTGTCACTACATGTTCATGTCTAGAAACAATATTCAAGTTTTTCTTTCAAAGTCTCCTACTTCCATGTAGACAATACTGATAGGCTAGAAAGAGCCAGGTTGTAACCCCACTCATAGTAAGCTGCAGCATGGAGATGTCCCACAAAATGGACAGAAAACAGTCTGAGAGTGACTCACCATTTAGTCTTATTTCTTAGTTCTTATCATTGAGGGAACAAATTATGCCAACACTTCTTGTGAAATGGCCTTTCTTTGCATCTGGTTACTCACCCTCTGCAGCAAAGGTGGGAAGAGCACTCAATGATCTCCCTTCTCCTGCACACTGGTCAGAGCTGGATGGAGCAGCAAAGTAGACAAGCAGCACAGAGGAAGGTGACAGAGACTTTGCTATCCCACCATCTGATGGGAATACCCCACATAAAGAAGATACTAATCAGAGGCACGACTTTCCCTATTGTCCTGTGTTCTCATGAGCATATTTCTGCTGTGTTTGTGGGAAGTAATTGGTAAGAAGCCACCACAGAATCACAGAGTCACAGAATGGTAGGGGTTGCAAGGGACCTCTGGAGATCATCTAGTCCAAGACTCCTGCCAAAGCAGGTTCACCTAGAACAGGTTGGACAGGAACGCATCCAGGCAGGTTTTTAATATCTCCAGAGAAGGAGACTCCACAATCTCTCTCGGAAGCCTGTTACAGTGCCCTGTCACCCTCAAAGCAAAGAATTTTTTCCTTATGTTCAGATGGAATTTCCTGTGCCCCAGCTTGTGCCCATTGTCTCTTGTCCTGTTGTTGGGCACCACTGAAAAGAGTCTGGGCCCATCCTCTCGACACCCACCCTTTAGATAATCATAAGCATTGATGAGATCCCCTCTTGGTCTTCTCTTCTCCAGGCTAAACAGACCTAGGTCTCTCAGCCTTTCCTCATAAAAGAGATGCACCAGTACCCTGATCATCTCTGTAGCCCTCTGCTGGACTCTCTCCAGTATGTCCCTTGTCTTCGTTGAACTGGGGAGTCCAGAACTGGACACAGTACTCCAGATATGGCCTCACCACAGACATGCACAATCAGAAAGGACAGGAGAAGGATACTCAAGGATGATTTTACTCTAATTTACTCACTTAGAATAGATGAGCAAGGACAAATGAGACCAAAAGGGAGATGAAAACAAAGCAGCAACTTACTGGCCCAAAGCAAGACTGGTTTCCATGCCATGCTGGAATACAACGTTTGCATGGTTCAGAAGTTATTTTGTGCCACTACATTTGGTGTCTCATTTCTGCAGCTACAACTGAGAAAATATGCAGTTGAACTACAGAACATGCTAGGTTCCCAGCAAGGTTTGGCACTGCACAGAAGACAGCACACTGGCTCCCAGCCGACAGCAGACTATGTTTAACAACTAATGATATACATTACCATAGCCTTGACACTAAAAACACATATCTAGTGCCAATCATTCTGTTGCCATTTAAATTCATATACGTCTTGGGATGGTTTCCATCCATGCTGGCTGCCAAAATGTAATGAATAAGGAGGCTCCACTTTGTAGATAAATAAAAGCAAATGTGGGATGTACCTAAATGGATTTGACAGATTGTAGGAATAATTTAAAAATATAAGAGTACAACACAGAAATGTTGGCATTATCCATAATGAGGACAAGAATTCATGAATTATATGCTATTGGCTAGACCACAAAACCAGGAGAAAGTACCATAGATGTACAAGTCGTTCAATTTACACAGTAGTAAAATAACAAAGTCCTCATGCTTAGTATTCATTTAGTGCCTTTTAATTTGTAAACCCCTAAGCTCTCTACACAAAAAAATATTTCTGAGCATGAAGCACAGGGCAATGAAGCAGCTTTTTTCTTCTCATATGGAAAACCAGTACCTAACTAGGTGGAAAGATGGCAAAAGATGTTGTAGGCCATATCTCAAACTGTGAAAGAGGAATGCAGTCCACCTTCCATGGGGCCTCCACTCAGACTCTTAGCGTTGCATCCTATTAAGGAGCACTCAACATCATTCCAAATATCCACTAGTAGTCATTTCCTTGTTATTGGGATGGTTCTGTAAATAAACATATCCAGAAAGTCAAAGTCGGGGAAGGAGGACCTATCTCATGAAAAGATAAAAACTAGAAGATCTTTTTTAACACATTAAATGTTATTACTTAGCTTAATAACAAGTGTGTTGTATTTAAAAAACTGATAATTTGGACAAGATTCTTTATTTACTCAGCTCAGTACCAAAACCAGAAGGGTACTAGAATAGAAGAGACAGCAAATAACATAGATCTGAATTTTCATTCAAAAAATAAAACACCTTGATCAATAGTCTCCAAATTACCAATAAATTCTTGATCAATAGTCTCCAAATTACCAATAAATTCTTAGAATATCCTATTGGTTTTCCTTGTACTTTCTTTTTCCTTATATTTTTTCCTTATGTTACAACTTATTTTCATCTTTTGTCAGTATTACACTAGAAGCAGTGACCATCTTTCTGTGCGAGGTTTATATAGTGCATTATAAAAGTATGGAAGTGCACCTTGATGTTATTATTTGGAAAACAAAATAATCAAAAACTCCAGCAGTGAGTTTTCAAAAGTCTGTCCTGAATTTGAATAATTTGCTGCATCCTATATTTTGTAGTTATCTCCTTTGATGACTAAGGAAAACAGAATATCAATAGTAAAGAAAAATCATGTAGAAGAAAACAGTTGTTTAAGGGAATAAAATACATATAGAGAGGACAAAACTTTTTAAAATTCTAATAAAAACAAAACCCAAAAGACCTCTAGGAACTTTATAGCAAATATTGTTTTCAAGTACAGTGTGAGCTGTGGTGTGCCAGGCTAAAATACAGAGGAATGAACATTGTCTGGTACTTAGCTGGTGTTAACACTAAATAATATATAATAAGCTCTAGCTAGTATTTTTAGTATTTCACTGTAATGTGGTTATTCCCAGAACCTCTTGGATTTGGGATATCCAAAGTGGTAGATATTAGCAGGTATGTGGTTGTCAATGGCGTTCCTCAACTCTTTTTGGAAATCAGGCTGCTTTAATGGTGCTGCACGTGGGACACCCAGAACCCATAAACACTCCAAAGCATAAGCCTTTCTTGAAAATGTTAATTAGCTAGAAATAGTAACAGCTTGTTAATACTCAGGGAAGACGGTGCTGGTGAAAATAGACTGCTACACCACCTGAGCAGGAAGTGACCTTTTAGGAGTTCACTGTGGCAATTACTCATTAATATAAACTAAAACATTAATTACCATGCGAGCATTCACTGTAAACAGCAAGCATGCAAGCGAAGACAATCGGAAATAATTTTACTTGTGCATGTTAAGCTTGAATTGAAACACTTTATATTAATGTGATGATGCATCTGTATTCTTATAGTACAAAATAACACTACCGTTCAACTAGCGTGGCCCTAAAGTGCATTGGAGTTTTTTCCTGTACAATCACGCACTTCTGCCAATATAGCAGCAAAAGGGCATCTGAAATGAATAATAGAGGGTTTTAGATTTTATCAATCATGGCTTAATGAGGAATTTAAAAACAGATTAAAAAAATAACTGTGGGGTTCTGTATCTTCTGGTCAGCCTACACATGCATATGCATCCATATGCTTTTAAAGAGAAATGAGGGAAACCTGGATTACAAGCACTGAAGCAACGTATTAATTGAATTAACGCACCTTCAAGATGTTACCATACACATGCCTTTTCCATGCTGACTGGGAACACCGAGCTAGCAGATGCACTGCTCACTTCTTTCCACAGGGGTTGAACAGCTATTTTTTGCCAGGATGACCAAACTGAATACGTGACATCCCAGTAAGAGAGAGTATCTGGTGCAAAGGATCCGAGCTCCTCTCTAGGCTCTTTTATAAGCATATTTGTGATGATTATTATATTAATGACTCCTCCTTCAATAGGCTCAGAGTACTTCAAAAAAACTAAGATATATGGAAAGCTATTGACTCCAGAAATTAGGAGACAAACATTCATCCATGCTTTATTTCCATCTTTTCATACACCCAAATCCAGTAAATCTATGATTAATGCCACAAGTACCTCTAAGAATATGTAGGGACAGCTAGTTTCCCTACTTCAGATGGCCTGAATTCACCAGTGATCATGGCAAAAAATTACGATTTCTCACACTCTAAAGACCAAGCTTTGAAAGGACTAACATCACCCAAACTGCACCTGAAAACAAACAAGAAGCCAGCATTAAAGAGACTATTTCACACGAATGTGTATTTCTCAGAATACCTTTGGATAAGTTTTATGAAGACAAAAATAGCAGGGCAGTTAAAAGGCTTAACTTGGTTTGTCTTGAATCTCTTTTATTAGAAGGATAGATCTTATCTACTAAGAGATATGTCCTTAGTATCACAGCAGGATATAAATAAAGGCCTCCTACGTTATTTTTAGACAGACTCCTCATAATATTAGTAGAATACTATATGTCTCACTGCTATTAAATGAGCTCCCACTGATTTTAAATTTCATTAGGCTCATAAACTCCTCCAGTTGGCAGAGAAATTACATTTTCTGATTTTCAAAGCTGCATAATGAGTCATGACCTACCCTTTCCCTTTGTCTCCTCAGAATACCCTTCTGTTGGCTAATCTCCCCTGTATTTTCAATTTTCCCCCAACACTTATATGGGTATTTGCACATACACACAAGCAATATCGCAGCACATTCAATTTTTTTTTTGTCCCAGAGCTCTTTTTGTCTCTCATGCTTTATGTTGGCTTCCTCACAGTCACTACAAGCAAAAGCAGCAGAGGAAAAGGCAGTTTCATATCATATGTCTCCTGTTTTTGATTAATCTGCAAGCTGCCCATTTTAATGACTCCTCATAAATAATTCAATTTCTAATTACACTATAAGCCCCCTAACCTGGAGAAGAATAAAGGAAGGTAGAAAGGCAGGGGAAAGGGAAGGGAAAAGTGCATTTGTTGGATCAAACCATGTCTGCAGCAACTGAGTACTCTTATTGAGCTGTTCTGCCTGTGCAAGACGCACCTCCTTCCTAAACCTTGAAGTGTTTCTCTTATTAACATGACAAGATTACACACAAAATTGGAGCTAAAGACAATAATTCTGGTACCTGCTTCTTTTCCACCCACTTTCCTTGTTCCAGAAGGTACATGTGAGTGAACTGTGCTCCTGCCCTGGGTGAAATGACCATGCTGAGCCCTCCTCTGCTGGTGGGACCAGCCCCATGCCCCTGTGTGTTGCCCTGGACAAACTGGAGTGGGGTAACCCACAGAAGAACCTCTACTTTTGATTCTCGCTCCTCTTTTCTTCTATTTGAACTCCTTGATAAGGGCTAGGAAATCACATATTGACTACTCTATTTTTGCCTTGTAAATTGATGCCTGAAGAGGTCAGATATGAACTGCCTCTCTGCCTTCCTCCAGGGAACATTCATGTTCCTCTACGCACAGATGCACCAAGACTTCAGGAGGAAACCATTACCTGCCATCACATGAATGACATGTGGCTTCTACCAAAGTAGAAGTTCTGCAGCTGCCTTTGCACCCAGGTCTCACTTTTCTACTGCACAAAGCACTGCTGCCAAATCAGCCACCAGCTATCTATCAGCACTTTTTTTTCCTCCTTTTTTGCTTTAATCAAAATGCATCTGACATACAAAAAGCTGGTCAAGGTACAACCGACAGCACACAGACAGCTGAATGATCTCCTCCCACCTACAACTATTTTTTAATTGCGAGGAGGTCTCTCAATACACAGCAGAGTATCTGCTCATTAGCACTACAGCCCTATTTCTCCTATTGACACTTCCTACCCCTCCTCCTCTCCAATCTTTAACAACTATTCCTAAAGCGCTTGCAAATTGCAAACTCTCTGACCTGCGGGGTTGGATTTATATTGTGCATATTAATGCATTTCTTGCTAAAAGTTCCTTAAAAAATAACCAGCAATCCAAACCCACTGTGGCTTTTGTCCAAAATCCCTACGATTTATTCTGAATGGCAGCTATTTGGTTTGTCTTGATTCCTTCCTGCAACAGTATTATATATTGATGCTGTCTACAGAGCTTGTGGGCTTCCACATTTCTAATTTTAGAATTCAGCCCACACTGCTACATAGGCCAAAGCTCATTGTGTCAAAGCTGCTGCAATGGTATTTTATGGAACATAATGATAAATTGCTACGATTTTATTAATGAGTAATAATAATTTAGTAATTTAGAATAATTTAGTAATCAGAATGGTATGGGAATTGCCTGCATTGAAGAATGCAGTGCATTTGATTTAAGAAACACAGTTCATCTGAGACTACATATTTTGGCTTCTCTTGTTTGTTTTACACCCAAATACTGTAGTAGTTAATAAAAGCCAGAAAAATATACAGGTTGGTCATATTTAGTCTTGCTGAATCTTGTGATATATATGGCCCATCACCTTAGTAACTGAAGCCATACCTAAGTTATTGTGCTGATTTTGGCTGTGATAAGAGTTAATTTTCTTCATTGTAGCTAGTATGGGGCTGTGTTTCGGATTTGAGCTGGAAACAGGGATGTTTTATCTATTGCTGAGCAGTGCTTACACAGAGTCCACCTTTTCTGCTCCTCATACCACCCCACCGGTGAGTGGGCTGCGAGTGCACAAAAAGCTGGGAGGAGACACAGCCAGGACAGTTGACCCCAACTGACCAAAGGGATATTCCATGCCATGGGTTGTCATGCTCAGTGTACAAAGCTGGGGGAAGAAGAAGGAAGTGGGAGGATATTTGGAGTTATGGTGTTTGTCTCCTCAAGTAACTATTATCCATGGTGGAGCCCTCCTTTCCTGGAAATGGAGAGGACGCTTCCAGATATTCCCTGGAGATAAATACCTATATTCAGTTTCTCTCTTCAGTTTCTGAAGAGAAAGGGAGATGTGATTAATTTAGAGAAACATCTACTTAGGCAGCTTTAAGCCAGGTGAACATTGTCCTGCAAGTGGTTAGGTTGAAACCTCAGACAAGAAATCTGTAGCAAAGCAAAATCTTCAACCAGTGATACCCATGACTGAGGCTAAAGCTCTAAATACTGGACCATTGTTCCATTTGTACACACCCCATCCAACAAAATCTCATGTATAAACATGTGCTGCCTTTTTTTTTTACATTATTCTGTTTTCACAGAGAATTCATTAGGACTGTTCGTAGGCATACAATTAGCATAAAGCACATTTGGTTCTTTCCAAGTCCAGGGCCTAAGTGAAAGCCAACAGAAAAAAAGTTTTTAAATTATAAATATTTATTTTATAATTCCTTAGACTATGTTAAACCATATGATGGTTATAAATACCACGGGTATCAGATGTTTCCTCCTGGGCTAGGTTCTTCACAAAGACACATCTAAATACACATTCTAATAGGGCATTTTTGATGCCCCATCCCTGGAGGTGTCCAAGACCAGGATGGATGAGGCTTTGAGTAACCTGGTCTAGTGGGAGGTGACCCTGCTCATGGCAGGGGAGTTGGAACCCAATGATCTTTAAGGTCCCTTCCAACCCAAAACACTCTATGATTCTATGATGATACTCCACTCCACTCAGTGGCTTCATTCTTGAAGAATAACTAAATGAGTGCCTTCCCACAAACTCAATTACTGTTTTGGATGTTTTTTGCACTGATGATGCCCCAAACAAATGAATATATGTGATTCGGAGTTTGTACAAATCTCATGCTATCTTAAGATTTTGCAAAAACCCTTTCCTTACAAAAAACACACCTCCTTCATTCTAAATTTCAGATAGAACTGAATGACATTGGAAGCAATTCACTTTTCTGATACTGTTATTTCATTGTATGTTGTCTTCTAACCAAGACTGATTTTAACAGAAACATAGACATCTGTTCTGAATAGTGAGGGAACCGTTACATTCTGTATGAACTTCAAATCTTCAGTCCCTCAATTCCTCTTGAACAAAAAGCAACAAAGAAAAAAAAAAACACAATGAAACCCCAACAAAACCCACCAAAAAACCCCCACGCTTGCAAGAGAAGAGATTATTTATTTTAATGTAAATGTGTAGATTTGATCTGATAATTTTTTTTTCATAAATGCCCATCAGATAAACTCTCTGGGTTTTTGTGAGCAGGTTCAGAGTGTTAATTCTGGAAGTTCATGACAAACATCAGTCCTTTATTGCTGTAAAGTAAACATGAACTTTGCACTCTGGAACCCCTTGGTACAAAGATCAGCAGCTAAATGAGAACATAAATACCAGGTGGCTGGAAGATTATGCTTCCTGAACAAGTTCCTTTCATCTCCTTACTTAAAAGATGAGAATGTTAAATGCCATATAGATTAAAGTTATATAAAGAGAATATGGTGAACTCCATGCATGTCTTCCTTCATGTGCGCAAACTTTCAGAGCAGGCTTCAGATCTGGTATTTGAATTTCATTTTCCACATGGGTCTAGGTTACCCGGGGCTGAAATCTTACCATCTGTTTGGAAAATACTAGTTTTAAATGGCAAAAGCTTTACTTTTTTTTTTTAACTTTTCATATAATGAGGGAGAGCACAGTACCCTGCAGGCATGTATCTAAACCAAATCCTCTCATTCCCCCCAAAAATCCAAAAAGCTTCACTTTTGGAGCTAAGGTGAAACCAAAACACCATAAAGACATGTTTACGCGTGTGAGGAAACTTGACTCCAGGTAACCTTTAAAGTGGGTCAGTTACAGTCTGCTTATTCTCTCTGCATCCAGAGAGAATTCAAGTAGGCATGGTTAACATAGATTTTACTTGATTTTTTTTATTGTTATTTATTTTGTGAGTCTTTTAAGGCAATAAACCCTATGAAACGTAAGCCTAGCAATGAGTGTATTCCTCCTACTAGTGAGAATAAATGGCTTCCTGGTGATAATCTCCTCAGTCTCCCAGCAGTGAGTGTGTACCCACTAAAGAGTCACACTGGGAACCACAGCAAGCCCAGAAATCACCTGCCACAAACCCACTTGGCTACTGTGAAAGCTCTGCATTGAGGCTTCCATGCTTGCCTCAAAAAATAATTGAGCATTTTGCTAATAAATGGTGAAAAATGGAAGATAAAATACATCAAAGTGAGAGAGAAAGCAAAACTAAGCAGATTAATTGTAAATTGTTCTAATAATTTTTAATGTAAAATAAACAAAATACAAAATAAAAACATAAAACAAACCCTGTCAGTAGTTATTTGAGTTTCTTGGCCCTTCTGAAAAGATAGTGGCCACAGGAGCAGACAACAATGCAGCCACAACTCAAAGAACAAGATGGGAAAGTTCATTCCCCATTCAAAAATTAATATTATATCTAAAGTGGCAAGATGATTATGAGAGCAGCACACAATAAAATGTGTAAGAATTAGTTGGATTAATGCATAAAAAGGGAGTTCTGCAACAGAAGCATCACTGTTTCTGAGTTACAAGCCTCAGAGAGAGGGGGTTCGTACCCACAGCCAATGTTCTTACGGGACTCACACTTCAGAGGGATTCCTCCTCTGCAAATACTGTAGGTTCCTGCCTGTGAATTCTGGAAAGTTCAAGCACAGGTTGTAACAGTTATGCATGTTGACACAAGGATGTCTGAGAAATCCTAGGTGAGCCCATTCTGGGTTTAAGTGAACATGAAAAATTAAAATTAAAAAAAATTGCACAAAATTCTGTGTACTCACTAAGAAGTTATTATCGTTTATTAGGGAAGAATTACTTCCTACATCTTTCCATGTACCTAAACCGACCAAAATTAAAACATGAAAACACATCTTCTAAAACAAATATATTAATGACTCCATCTGAAATCCACAACCACATGCCCTATCTGGTGCATCCTGTGCCGTCAGATTCAGAGCCCTTCTGACAAGTTCACCAGGCATCAGCGCTCAGAAGAAAAATAAGGGCTTTTTTTCCTTCCTTCCTTTTTTCCGTCATCTAATTGGTGTCTAAACAGCTCAGACTACAAGCTGGAAGGCTTAAGCAAGCTGAGCGCACGGCTGCCTGCCTTTGGCTGCTAGGATGGCCTTCATGTTTTCTGACATTTCAGATCTCATACAGTGACCAGAAGCCTCATAAAGCTGTCTTCTGCTTTCTGCTCTCACCCATGTGCACAATGCAGCACAGTCACTTTTCTCCCAACAATAACCCAGTAATGTTAATTACCCCAGCAAACGAATCCTTCTCCTGCTGTCTCTGGCATCAGGCGTATCTCACCCACTGGCTGCAGCACTATGCAGGACACAGTCCTGACATACAAAGCACTGCCCTTGCCATGTTATTCACTGGAAAAGAACACACTTGAATGATCTGGCATGAACAGATCCCTGAGTTCATCTGCAGGATTAAGGGTCTCGGTCTATTTTAGAAAAAGAACGACATTTATAGAGATTTCTGTAAGAGTTATTATCCTTTTCCTCTCCTCAATCTATACCTTCAGTAAACAAACACTTCACAAGACCTGATTTTCATGAACTCACATAATCCCCATTAAGGCTGGGAAAGATAAATATATATATTCCTAAGAAAATACAGAATTCATACAAGAAAGTGCCAAATATGAAAATTATTTCCCTAGACCTCTTTCCTGTAAAATATCTATAGTGATTTCATTCAAATTGAATGTAACAACGAATTCAGTTTCTTCATTTCTCATTCACTTAAATTCAACTCCAGCTTGAATCTCATGTCTATCCTTTCTGCATAATTCTGCAGCATAGCCTGCAGCTGGGACTTATTCCACAGGATAGCCACGGCCTCTGGCTGTGAAGTTCATTTGAGAAACATTAAGGGAGACCCTAAAGCTTCTGTTATGAGCTGGGCTGGGACTGCAGCATCAAAAAGATCCCATATAGGCTCAAAATATGTGAGTTTTGTTCTTTAAGGGTGAAATCAAATGTAAAATTTATTCTTATTTACTGGTTGGAAGATATGACACATTCAATTCTGTACTCAAAGAAAAAGGGACTATTGGGCTGAGTTTACAAATTAGAGTCTGTGAGATACTATATTCTTCATTTTGAAAGCTGTATTTGCTCCTGCTGCAGTCTGGCTGGCTCTCATACACCATGGACAGAAAGGCCTTTGAGTTAGGTGTAAAATAAAAGCTTCCCTGTTAACTTAATATTTAATGACCTTGTTCATTAATATTTTTTTATAAAGCGGAAGTAAAAGTAATTGTCTTTTGCAATTGAGTTCCAAGCCACATATTCACAGCGACACCTTGGGAATGAGCACAGGGCATCCTCTTACCTTTGTGATTCAAAACTGGGTTTGCATTCTTACACGGAACAAAATGCTTTATCAATAATTCAAATAACAAAGTCTGCTGGGTATTAACTTACAACTGAAAGAGTAAACAAGCACTGAAGCACAGCAAAATTGATTGACACTGCATTAGTAAGAGGATCCCATTCTGCTGTATCTGCTGTGGCTTTAAGTGTGAGGTATCATTATCATCTGTGAGGAGGTCGTAGAAATATAGCAGTTCCAAAGGATACAGCTCATCTTCCCTGTGGAAGGGTTTCAGATCGCAACTATGTGTGATCATAGACCAGTACTGAAACAAGAACAACTCTATTCCCATCCAGCCCTTCGTGAGAGAGACAAAAAAATCACAGAATTTGTCCTAACGTGCTCTCCAGCATGAGCAGCCTTGCACAGCAGCAAAATTCCTTAATGCCTGAGGAACATGGCATACTGAATGACTCAACTTTATTCACCGAGTTAAAAAGCATTACACAATCCACAACACAGATATCTCAAAAACAGAGGCAAGGACCGAAAGTTTTGTTAATTACAAGAAGAAAAGGGGGATTGTGAACAAGAAAAATACATTCTTTATGAAGGACAGAAAAGAGGATTTGGAATCTAAAGGGTAAGTACTGAAATCCAAATTGGAGAATCATTTGGATGCAGGGATAAACAAGTTGATACTAACCTAGCTTGCTTTTGCAGGGATAAGGAAAGAAGGCAGGGTCGGTTTGGTTGGTTTCTTTTTTTGCCAGAGTTGCTCTTCGGCTCAGTGATATAAACAAGAACTCTAAGTGAATGACCATGAACGAAGGAGGCCAAACAATCCATAATTTTCTTCTCTATGACATGCTACATATCTATTGAAATGCAATCTAGTGTGTGCCCCTTTGAGGTGTTTATTTATTTAAGTACTCTGTCAAAAAACAACTGTTACTGAACAAGGGTTTTGCAGTGCTTTGTGCTAATAACGTCCTGATCAGCTGTGGAAGTGAAGTGGATGCTACCTTGAAAAATGTCTCTAGTATCAATAAAAAATAATAAAACTTGTGATTGCAAGCTCCATGGGGGGAAAAAAGAAGTGTCCATTCCTTGCTCCTCTTACTAGCAGTTGAAAGACAAGATTTAGGACTGCGCCTCATGTCTCTCACAACTTCTCTTCAAAACTTCTTCGGACTTCCCTTCTCCATGGGGATTTTGAACTTCTTCCTTCCTAAAAAATCAAATAACCGGAGTGAAGAAAAGAAGCAGGGTTTATTGTAGTGCTGGGCAGGAAAGAGAGGGACTGCCAGGCTGAAATGGAGTAATCAATGGCTTGCCATCTAATTGGTGGCTGGTAACAAGCAGAGCACATGAGGGGTCAATAGTGAGTCCAGTGTTGTTCAATATCTTCATTGACAACCTGGATGATGAGACAGAGTACATCCTCAGCAAATTTAAAGGTGATATTAAATTAGGCAGATTGGTTGACATGCTGAATGTCAGAGCTTCAACCCAAAGAGACCTTGAGAAACTTGAGAACCGAATCAAAAGAAACATCCTCTGGATCAAAAAGGAGAAGGTAAAGGTCGGCACCTAGGATGGGATAATCCCATGCAGCAGCACCACATCGGAACTGGGCTACAAGCATCCTGCAGAAAAGGACTTTGGGCAGAGGACACACCGAAAATGAACCAACAATGGGCTCTCATTGCAAAGCAGGCAGACTGCCCATTGACGGCACCAGGAGCAATGTGGCCAGTAGACTGAACGAAGTTTTTATTCTCCTCTGCTCAGCATTAGTGAGTCTGCACCTGAAATATTGCGTCCAACTGCACAGTTCAATAGGGATGCTGAGAAATTAGAAAGGGTTCAAAAGAGAGCTACCAGGTCAGTCACAGGCCCAGAGTATATGACCTAGAAGGAGAGGGTAAGGTTTTTCAGTCCCGCAAAGGAGAGGCTAAGGAGTCACCTGGTAGAAGCCTACAACTGTTCTCAGTATTGGCACACAATACAACAAAGCCAGTGACCACAAATTGCAGTTTGAGAAGTTTCAAGTTGTACATTAGGAGGAAGAAGATCACTAAAAGAGTAGTGCAGCTCTGAATTAGGTCACTCAAATAAGCTTTTGAATCTCCATCTTTGGAGCTTTTCAAGACTTGGCTAATGCCATGCCTAACCTTGTTGTAGCGCTGGCAACAGTCCCACTTTGAGCAGGAGCTTGGATTAGATAACCTCCAGAGGTCCTGTCCTACTAACATTTCTGTGATTTAACAGTCACTGTGACATAGATGAGCTTGGCATATGGCAGAAATATTTAATCTATAAATTATTCAGCCTCAGGAAGGAGAGCCAGAAAGGTCTGTCTTTCAAAGCAGCATTTAGAGAAACATGTAGCATTCTCCCCGTTTAACTGCTGCTTGGGAGGAGCACAGATTAAAAAGCAGGACTGTAGGGGCAAGGGTACCAAGGGAGAAAAGATTCATACTGTGTGGCTAAAAAGGATGGAAATCTCTAGGACAGGGACTAGGGGAACTAACAGAAGCCCAGGAAAAAAAAGTAAAGATAAGAAGATAAGCCAGACGGAAGACTTGGAACTGCTGACAGAGGCAGATGGAGAGAAACCTCTGGAGGTTCCTCCCGATCACGAGGACTCAGGCTAGGGTAGCAGCATAAAAGAGAAAGGCAGGACTTTCTATGGTGAGAAATTAATATAATGAGGAGGCAGGTTAAGGGGGAAAGAGAAAAAAAAGTAAGGACAAGCAGAGCAGAAGGGTAAATAGCACTTATATTTGGTGATAATTAGGCAAGACTGTCTATCTAGAACACATTTCCCTACATAGCCCTAAGGAGAGTTCAGGATTCCCAAGTTTCACTAATCTGCTGTGAGCAAGGATTTGTGCGAAGTAAAGTTGCTAACTCAGAGAGAGACAACCTGTGAGTGATTTCCAGGGAACCGACTGATTTGAGACATCGCCTGGCATAAAGAGAAACTTTCTATGGCAAGACACAGACAGAAGCTGATGCTTACAGGATTTGTTTGTTCATCTTAAATGCTACTGTGGTCATGATCAATGAATCAATAGCTTTCAAAAAAGATCAAAACAAACAATCAAAAGGCCAGAAGAAACCAGCACAAAGTGTCAAAACCCGATACTGAAAAACAATTTTTACATTTTATCAGTAATGTAAATCAACAGACACTGATGCAGAATTAATTAAGAGCTACTGCTGACTGCTAAATTACTTCTTCCTAAACTCCCAATTGATCAGTCAGAATTTCTAAGTAAGTTAATCAAAGAGAAAGAAATTTATTTTGGCTATTAAAATCAAGCCTGTAGGAAAGGCCACAGGTTCTGATCTTTCCTGCTGAATGCTTTGCATATGAGAGAGCCCAATTTAACTCAGTAATAGAGATTTTGGGGTGCATATTCTATCTAAATCTATGTATGGGACTGTTGGTGGTTTTTTAATTGTAAAAGAAGGTTAACTTAAGCAATATGGCAAAAATGTATCTTTTTAGTGTGATTTTATTAAATACAAATTTTAGATTGTACTCTTCAAGACAGAGTAAGATTTGCAGAAACTCTGTATCACTTTTTCATTACAGAGTTTAAAGTAACAGGGCAAGTTGACAAACAGGATTCTCAAATTGCTTTTGACAACCTAGATTGAAGTACTGTTGAGAAATTTACCACAAAATGTCCCCAAAAGTGCCTCTGTTGTCCTCAGAGGCACAGTGCAATGTGCTAAAATATTGTAAAGTTCTTTGACAATATGATGCAGGAGTTCCCTTTCTCCTTTCATATTTTTTCATATCCTGCTGTGTTGAAATAAAACCTACAAATTTGCCTTTTATTTTTATTTTGGATGATTAATCTAGCCTCATAGGAATTCCAAAAGCAACACGTCTGCAACTTTGTCTTCATCGTCTTTTCTATCTCCTGTGCCCTTCAGCTGATGTTACGGTCTAAAATCTAGAGCTACAGAACAGCCAAGAGACACAACAGCCTGAATTAACATCAGATGACCTCTCAAGTGTCCAGTGATTTTCAATTTACTTCAATTCCTTAATTCTGAAAGGCTTTTCAGAGTGCACCCACATTGCTTGGAGCAGCCTTTTGGTGCCTATTTCTTTTATTCAACAAGATTCCACTAGTACCAGATTTCCAATCTGAGATTTCTTCATTAACTCAGAATTAAGACATGTTGAACTTTTGCTAATTTAAGAAGCCATTTAATTTTAACATTTCAGCCTCAGACAACAATAACTGCGTACAATCACATCTTTACACAAAAGTTGTGTAAAAGGAGAACCTGAGGCATGCATCTTGCAAAACAGCTGCTCTTGTGAGCTGCAGCACACGTCCAAATGAGACTCCAGACCCTGTTGTTTTGGCTCCAACCCGAAAGTAAATCTACAGCAACAGATCCTACTGCGGATCAGATATGAATTCAATCAAAAATATTCTAAGGTAATCAGATTCAAGGCTGGAGTTGAGTTGGCATTAGGTATGGATCTAAAATGGCATTAACTCTTTTCTGAATACAAATGTTTCATTGCCAATTCAAACCAATTAGCACTGTCTGGCTCTAAATGCTGCCCTTTCTCTTCCCTCGTCTCCTTTCATCATACACATTTTCATTATTTCAGGTTGATCTAACATCTTGTCAGTTTAAAAACCTTGCTAAACAATTTAAAAGAGTAGAATAGAGATTGCTTTTACTACCACTCATATGCAGTACTGCATATTTGTCTATAATGAACATTTTTATCACACTTCCTTCAAAATAATCATGAGCGAGAGAGGTAATATTGCAAAATAAAAAGAGAAGCAAAGGCTTCTGTAGCACAAACACAGTTACACAGCACAAAGGCCTTTGCATCTGTTATTATTTTTAGATTCCCCTTTTTCTTGCCTTCCCATGTCTGGTACAAAAGAACCAGAAGAAGTGGCAATGACAGCACATTATTATCTCTTTTTGGGTTTACTCCAATGCAGGTTGGCAAGACAGGGAACTTTTATTATCTCGCTTAGAGACTGTAAAGAGAACATCTGTCTTCTACACACAAAACCCATCAGTGCTCCCTGCCTGAAGAGAAAGTCTGTGAAAATTGACAACTTGTCAAACTAATCAGATTGCTTGTGATTTTGCTGCCATCTGATGTATTCTCACAAAGGGAACTTCTCGTCTGTCTCTCCAGAAGTGAAAAGTCTTTCGCCAGCATTCTTACCAGAAAAGTGCAACCAACTCATCTTGGCAGTGATTCTTTTGATTCCATTTCTCAGCTTCTTTTTTTTAATTTTTCCCTTGTCCCTCCTGCATTTAAACAGAGTCTTTGAAAAAAATGCTAACTGTTGGCCCTCAAACTCTATTTGTGTACTTGCAATTTCTGTACTGATTCATTCCTCTTTCATATGATATTCACGTATATTTTCTGAAAGCAAACGGAGCCAGTAAGTGATTGATATATATTAATCTGTAGACAAACACTCGATCTTAAGGAGAATTAAGATGAAAGCTACGCACTTGCTTGAAAGTTTCTCTAACTTTCTGCTTTTGTGGCAACAACAGGTTTTCAACACTACTCTACATCCTCCACTCACAAATTTTAAGAAATACTGAAAAAATAAAATGAAGTTTTCTCTTAAATTCAAAAATTAAATATCTGCAGGTTTTTTGTTAGTTTGTTTTTTTTTATTTGATTTGGGGATCCAACTTCTAATGAGATAAGAAGAAATACAGAAAGACCTTCACGCAAATTTGAAAGTATTAAGTCCTCTGTACATGAACTCTAATATTCCCTGCAATTTATGGATCAAGTCAAGAAAGATCCATTAATTTCATTTGAACTTACCCTGATATTCATCAGCTGAAGATTTGGCTCAGTAACCGTATCCCTGTAGAGTGTGATCATGTGAACAATAACAAATCAGGCTCTAACAAAGGCATATACTCAGACACAAGCACTACACACTGATCTAACCACCAAGCAGTCGTCTCTCAATGGCAATGCCAATTAAGCAGCAATGTAAACCTTACTATGTTAATTAAACATGAGAATTTACAAAGGACCTCCAGCAAGACACTTGTATCTCTCAGAGTGGCTTTCTGAAAGAGCAGTGGAGAATGTAATACTTTTGGATACTTCCCAGAATGTCTCCAAGTCAACAAATCCCCTTTTCATCAGTCATTTGGAATGCAAAGTTCCCCCCCAAAAGGAGGAGTTGGCAAAGGCTGCCTGTTGTTCAACATTTCCTTCTCAACTCCACTGCTCTTCTGGAAAGGCTAGCACAGCTGGTCACATAAGGTAAAACCACATTTCCCCCATCAGGTTCCTACCCAGATCCATCATTCCTACACGGAACTGTATCATTATCCCAGGAAGGGGCCCTTCTGCAGAGAACCCATGGCCTGTGTGTGCTTTTTGTGCTCTCTCCAGTGAGACAAGTACCATCTAGCAGGGTTTAACTCTGTCATTTTCATTGAAAACCTGTAATTATCTTCCAAAGACGACACTTCAGTCTGTTTAACTGATGAAAGGCCAAAGACTCTCAATGGCACGAAGTGACAAATCAGAGACAGCTAGGGGAATATCTCATCAGCGTTGATTCACATAAAGACACAGCATTTAATGACGTTTGCACAGTACTGCAGTTTAATGGCCTTCTGCGACTCGAGCTCTGTACAAGTATTTCAGTCATTTAATCAGTTCTACTCCATTCACTCCTTTAATATACAGCTAAACGTCCAAGGTAAGTCTGACTATTTTCTCATAATGCTGTAGGAACCTTTACTACTCTGGACCCACTGGACTGCTCTTATGATCAGCACGGGGAACTGCAGATGAGAGGTGAACTCTATAGAGGGCGATTAATATTAATCAGGATCATCTTTATTAATAGACAATTGCAAGACTAATTCCAGAAGCATACAACAATACATTCTCTGTCTTATGATGGGAAATAAACTGCATCAGATTTATAGGTCCTTTCCTTTGAAAACAAAAAAAAATATTTTATAGACTGCTGAAATATAGTTACTTTCTGCAGCAGAAAATATTTCGAACCCTACAGCCATATCAAGGTACACTATGATGACATTATTTAGGGTAGAATAAGACAAGGTAAAAGATACGCATTTTTATTCAGAACTGCTGGAATGATTTGAATAGCAAGCACAGTCCAATTTCCTAAAGTGGAATTTGTTTTAGTTGACTACATCAAGTTACTGACGTGTCCTTGTCTTATAAATTGTGCCCTAGTACTTCTAATGATGAAAAGAAAAGGCTTCATTTTTATAGCTTATTTGGAAACAACCAAACAATCAAACAAAAGCTCTTCCAACAATCTCTCTTTTACTTCTTTGTTCAATTATAATGATGTTATATCTGTGTTGTCTATCTGGACTTCCATAAGGCCTTTGGCATTGTCCCCCACAACGTCCTTCTCTCTCAACTGGAGATACAGGGATTTCATGGGTGGGCTGTTTGATGGAGGAGGAATTGGTTGGATGGTCATATCCAGAGGGTAGTGGTCAACAGCTCAATGTCCAGATGGAGATCAGTGACAAGTGGTGTCCCTCAGGTGTCCCTACTGGGACCAGTACTGTTCAATATTTTCATCAATGACACAGCCAGTGGGATTGAGTGCACCCTCAGCAAGTTTGCAGATGACACCAAGCTGAGTGTTCCTGTTGACGTACCTGAAGGATGGGGTGCCATCCAGAGAGACCTGGACAGGATTGAGAAGTGCACCCATGTGAACCTCATGAGGTACAACAAGGCCAAGTGCAGGGTCCTGCACCTGGGCTGGGGCAAGCCCTGGTACCAATACAGGCAGGGGGATGAAAAGATTGAGAGCAGCCCCATCAAGAATGACTTGGGAGTACCGGTGGATGAAAAGCTCGACATGAGCTGGCAATGAGAGCTCACAGCCTAGAAGGCCAACTGTATCTCGGGCTCCATCACATGAAGCCTGGCCAGCAGTTTGAGGGAGGTGATTCTGTCCCTCTACTCTGCTCTGGTGATACAGGTAGGTATCTAATCTGGACCAAATGAATCATGCTCTAGAAAAGGCTGCTTGCAAAGTTTGTCTAGACAACTTGCTCATGTGCAAACATCAGTATCACGGAAACCAGACTTTTTTTATAAGAAAGTGTGATCAACAGTCCTAATCTCCCTAGGAAATGAGGCTCTCCATTGGCACAGATGCTCTAAATCCTGAACCCCAGCAAGAAAGGTTATTCAGCTAATTATAAGGAACAGACTGAAGCAGAAATCCCACTACGTGGGCATTCAATGGGCATTAAAACAGAATATACAGAACACGTTTGTGTTCATATTCACTAAATATCCCTACTGTTCAGTGAAACAAATTATATCTAGTTATGGAAATTCCACTGATTTGTGAGCCCAAGTAGTTCAGCCTGACGTGAAGTAATGTCTTCTTTCACAAGACTGCAGAAAACCAAAATTTCTGAAACCCATTTTGTAAATACTAAAGGTAAACTAGACATAACCCTTACTGGAATTTGCACTGACAACTTTTGGTGGTTTGTGTCTTCATAATATTGTTAACATATTTCTGTGTTTCTATATTTCAAATTTCCTGACAGATTTTTGACTTCAGCTCTGAACCAATCAAGACCTTTTGTTTCCCCAAATTCAGAAAAAAAAGTGAATCCAAGAAACGAGCCAGGGTAATTATGTTTCCCTACAATACAGTCTCCCTTGAGGGACAAATATGCCCACTGTTATGAAATATCAAATCACAGTAACATTTATCTGTAGGAGATGCAGCCTTATAGCATCAGTCCTCGCTTCAGAAATCAATAAGAGACGATGTTTAATGATGTTTAATATTTTATTGCTTTTTCTAGTAGTGACTTTCTCGGCTTTGAATGAGTTACTAGCTTTTAGTAAGTCACAAAATCCAGATAAGCCAAGAAAGGATTTAAAGCAATATCTTAGTTTCTGTTACCACAGCCTTTGTATAAGCTACAGTAGAGAGGAGTTTATAAAGATCCTGCCTAGTGGATGGCAAATCAGGCTTCCAATTGCTAGGAATTCTTACCCCTTCAAAACATGCATCCTCTTCAAAATATGTTTACTGAAAGAAAGCTTGCTGGGTGTCTGACGTCTGTTTTTAAAGGAGTCAAAAACCCATTAATGTGCAAAAGGCTCAATCACTGTTAATGAGATCTAATGTTCTACAATTTAGTAGAAATTTAGTACTGCCATGACACTTCTGCTGGCTCTTTTCATGACAGATTTAGGTTTTGGTCTGTGGTCGGAACGCATTCATTTAGACTTAGTGTTTAGTCTTATTAAATTATGGTGGACTAAATAAAAAATTTGTAATCTACGGGGTATAAAACTAAGTTTCTTCCTCAATTTTTAACTGAGAAGTGGCAATACAGAGAATACCTACTCTATGCCAACAGAAAACACACTATTTCCTGATACTTTCATTCTCCACTGTGAAGGCTACATCAGTCAGGTAAATCAGCATGTTATATGCCCCCTTGTCTTTCTGATGTGCAGAGCATAATTTATTAGGGTGCCAGTTTGTCGATACCAGATTTTCAACTGTTCCCTGTAGCCATTCACACATTCTGTTCTGCAGACTTCAGAAATCCCTTGGTTGTTAATCTGCAGGAAAACCATCACCAAGTACTCTCCCCCATGCCACAACGAAAATTAATTTGTAGTCTGTTCTCACCCATCTCAAGCCCATCTTGCTAAGATTTATGGACACAGCCCTGAGTCTGCTTTCTTTCCAAGCTCAAGATCCCAAACCTGATCATAAAATCTTTATACCTGTAGTGAAGAGTTAATAAAGAATCAGTTACTGATCAATTATAAAAGACAGAACACAAGGATCAAATGAATATGGACAAAATAATCAATTTCTACTGTGATTTCTTCTTCTTCTTTCATCTTTTCGGATTGATTTTCCCTGTTTCAGGTTTCATCTTGCCCTCTTAACACACCAATTAACTGTTGCTTCTACCTGAATCCACCTCTGCTCTTTATCTCCTTTTGTAGCTTCTTCTTTGTTTCCAGTCCATGTTTCTGGCTTCTCTTTTGTGTATCTTCTCTCCCTTTACGGCAGTTTGCCTAAACCACGACACCCCTGAGGCAAATTTTAATTGTATTTAAATTGACGTTGATACATAAAACCACTGTTGTGTAAGGATCAGGTGTTCTGTCATTCTGCCATAGAATTCTCTATTTACTAAGCTCCGATGTTAACAAAATAAATGTCTTGTGTGACTTTTACTTTTGTAAAAAACACTCCAGGTTAAATTCCTCTCTAGAACAAAAGGACACAGCATGATATTTTTCTGTAATTTCTTTAATTAGCATCTTACTGTTGTTTCAGTTGTCTGAATGTATTTCATCCTTTTAATGATAATGCTGCTCCTTGACTCCCCTGAACAGAAGGTAAACAAATTACCTGAAGGTCTCTGGTGTTGTAAAGGCCTGGGTTTTCCCAGAAACCAGATTTTTGCTTCAATTAAGCAACATTCAGGCCTTTCACTTTTATTTAAAATTGAGAAAAGTAAACATGGATTGCTGCAGTGTTAACAACTTTGATTTTTTTTTTTTTAATCAATTAGCAGCTTGTGGTATTAAGGGCTTTCAGAAACCACAGAAATCGTTCGATGTCATTTTCACAGGAGTGAAGAGTATTGTTCCTCCTCTACAACACACCATTTTATAAGCTCATAAAAAAAAAAACAAACAAAGGCATGTCTGCATTCAGGGGAACATGACATTTCTCCTCTCTATTCCCTAAAATAAAGAGAAACATCCAAATGACAATATTAACTTCGTTTTTCCTCATATCCACTCTGTAAAGTTATTTTGAGCAATCTGAAAAATACAAATGGTGTAGGACAGAAATACAGTCCTCAGGCTGGAGAATATCCATTTGTGTGTTATCAGAGGCACCAGAGGAGAAAAAAAACACACATCCTCCAAAAAAAGAAAAGGAGAAAAAGAAAGAAAAACAGAGAGAAAAACAACAGGGAAAAGGATCAGCTAGAAATACTTGCTTTGCTCTGGTTTTGAACATGGAGATCAATCGTCCCTCCCCTACCTCTAAACAAGAAGGATGACATGATGTCCCTTAGGCTAATTTGGGGCAGTCTGACCAATCTCCAGGTGTCACAGTGCAGCACAGCATGTCCAGTTCACAGGGAGATAGCAATCACAGCCTGGCTAACACGAAGAAGGACAAAAACATTAAAATGTCAGCTAATTTACAACTAATTTGCTACTTATTAAGCCTGTCCTTTACACACTGTTTTTTGTTTGTTTTTTTTTTTTTCTTTTTCACTGAAATACCACCTTCATCTGAGGACACTCACAATTTGCATGGATACATTTTTTTCAGCCAGAACATGGCCTCAAGAGCAACTCCTCAGGGTCTGACGTGCAAATCAATTAGTGTATGCCAGCACAGCCTTCTCAAATTTCCTTCGTCTCTGCCATAGCTTGATGGCCCATGGCACATTAAAAGAGCTTGATTTGCTATTAGCTAAGTTCCCGTCACGCAGGCAGACCCAGACAGAACTTTTATTTTTTTCTTTCTCTTAAATATGATGTAGTTGTTGCTGTGGTTGCCCTGTGGATGTTTTCATTCCTTCCAATTCAAACAGCTGAATCCCTGCTGAATACTCCTTGCTTGTGTTTGTGTGCGCATTTTTGTTGTCTGGTTGTCTGTTGCCTTTCCAGACCCAAACATCTGTTCAATATGTTTCCCTGCTCTGCCCACACGGTGAAACAAGTCAACGTCAGAGAGGGATTGAAAATCAAAATCCTCAGCAGGAGCTAACCCTGTCTCTCAAATGATAACACGTGCCACATGTAGTTACCAGCGTTTTACGATACATCCAGTGGCTCCGGCTCCATGCACTTAATTAACAAGCAATCGCAAATTACTGCAAGTTGTTAATATTTCCAATATGGGAATAAAGTCTCCATGCTTTGGGACCAGAACTGTTTACTGGGAGGCAGCTTGAGCTGGATTTCTAAGATTTGTGATTCTGAAGATAAACATCTGGTGATATATACACAAGCATAGGAAGAGCTTGGATGCCATCCTCCAGCTGAAAATGAGGACATTAGGGATCGAATTTTCTTCTGACCTTTAAAAATCCCATTCTGTGACTTCTGCATATCTAACTGTTCCATCTTGGTAAATGGCTTTTGGCCTTCTTTTCAACCTCTGCAAGTGAACCCTCTTACATGAAGTTTCCCTGAAAATGGTGTGTAGGGGATTTCACAATAAAACTCTGTTCTGTGAAATCAGCCTCCTCATTCTTCATCGTTCTTGGACACTTTGGCAGCTTACAGGGAAGATGACCAGATTTGAGCTACCTTTTTCAGTTTCCTAAATTCACCTCAGATGGTTGATTTCATATAAATAAATACAAAAAATACTCCCAGGAAATCGAAAGATCTCATCATAAAAGATTTTTGAGACAGGCCTACACATAAGTAGATCACTCAAGTTGAGCCAACAACAGATGAAACCCTGATCCGTTGTAATTGGCACCATCTTTATTAGGAGAAAGGACATGAGAGAATGCTTCCTTTGGTTCTGCCAGTGACAAAATTGATATCCAATGGACAGGATTTTACAGCTTTGATTCTCAATTGATAGGGGAAATTATAATTCTGGAAAACTATTGAGCCTAGGGAGGTGACACAGATATAAATGATGTCCACTACCTATCAAGATACTAATGAAAATTAGTAGTGTGTTTTGCAGGTCAGACAGAAGCCTGCTATTTGTAATGTTTCGTTTTTAAATGTTTGTCAATTTGGAAAATCTGTCAAATATATGAAAGAATTTGTATTTAAACTTGAATATATCGGAGCTTGAGCTTTTCAAAGAGAATAATGGCTTTCAGGTGGTGGAAAAAGGCTGCAGGTCACTGCAATCCACAAGGTAGATGAGCAAAAAGGAGCTAAATTGTAAAGAAATTTAAAGGGATCATATTTTTTTTTTTCTGTTGCAGAAGAGCAAATAGCACTGAAGGAACTGAGAGAGTGAATCTTCCAATCCACCCTGGCAGTGCCTATTTTCCCGCAATGACAGAGGACGCCTACACCCCCACCCTAGACTAGACAACTTTGTTTTATAAAAATTAATTTAAGCAAAAAGAAACCTATTCCATTGGGGTTTTTTCAGTTTTGTATTCAGTATGTAATACATAGCATAAACAAAGTGACCTCAAGGTTCGCTTATGGCGAACGCTATAAAAATGAACCTGTTACTGGCACGGCTTGTCAGGGATTTATACTTTCTTGTATGCAGCTGTAAACGTACCGCAGAGGCAATATATATATGACACATAGTTCACTCAGACTCCATGACATAGCAATGGTTCAGCGGGAGCACAAGTACTGACACAGTTGACACACAGTCTTCATTTTGAAAAGCTGTGAAAAATTGAAAAGTGTCTGTAATCCTCCTGTCTTTGACCTATCTTGGGTTATCTGAGTCCCCTGCCTTTAATACGCTGTGGACTGCTGTGAAATACTTCCTCACAAAACTGCTCGTGGGGTTGAGGAAGCAGCTACAAACAGTTTCTAAGCAATTGCCAAGCCCTTGCCTGTGGAATTTATTTGCTGATCACAAATGTTTCCCAGTGGCTTTTACTGGAGTGCTCCATTTTTATCGCAGTCATTATAAATGCGGATAAAAAAATTGCTTTGAAAAATATCAGAGCCTAGACTTTTATTCCGTTATTATTGAAACGATTCTCACTGCAGATCAAAAATACTTTTTAAATTTTGTATTTCTACATCTGACCTTCTTAAAACTGCAGTGTTTTCCCTTACATTAAGTGGCCTACAGAGTTAGCTAGATTACTAATAAAGTTTTTAATTCATAACATAGGATACTTTTGTAGATGCAGAAATTCCCCTAGTACATGTTGATATAAACATTGCTCCGTCCAAACACCCTGCTTACAGGTAATAAATGAAAACTTGGTTCCATCAACATTTATCACCTTCCCCACTCGCTTGCCTGATCCTTACTCAAACACATCAAAAAGATACCAGAAACCTTCGCTGAGCTTAGATGCATTTTGAAAATATGGGAGTTTACTCTGATGTGGTAAGAGATCTTCTAGTTATGCAGCTATCTACTACCATTATTTTAATCCCATATAATGGAATGGAATTCTGTAGTTTCCAAGCTGACAAATGGCTGCCAGTAAAGAAGCAATTAACAGTATAATGTTTGTGTGACCATGCTGTGTATCAGAGAGCACAGAAACAAGTGTAAAATATTTTTTTCTAGGCACTGAGGCCACTGTGAAAATACATTCTGTTGAAAGCATGCAGTAGTAGCCTGTGAGTAGGAACAATGTCCAAGTCACTTCACAGGAGTAACTTGACACACGGCGATCTCAATGGAACTGCAGGAAGAAAAGCTCCCCTGCTGAACTGAACACAGCTCACAGCTAAATAATAAATCAGAGCATGTAGTCAAGCATCCTGCAGAAGTTCGTGTCCTTCCTACATCTCTGCCACTTCATGTCCTTCCTACAAATTCTAACCCGTGGCCAATAGCTGATGCAGCTGCAGTTGTAGCTGAGACCACAACAGAGATATCTTAACAGAAATATTTCATTTAAACAGCATAAGCAAGAAATTTTGCTAATAATTCATGAGGCTATCCAGAGTATAACTAAGTACTGAGGAAAAATAAAAAATAAAAAATAAACAAAAAAGAAGCACAATATTGTGTTGTGATGTGGCTAAGAGTATAAAAGCATGAAGTTGATAAGCCTTTCAGAGCAACTTATGCAAGCCTTCAAAGCTCAAACCTGTTCTACAGAATGTGTTTTATACATATATATATACACACACACATATATATATGTATAAATGCAATTCTGAACCAGTTTAGGTCCTGAAAATCTGACAAGACTAAAGTAGTACTAGTTCCATCCCATATAAACTCCTTTAATACCACTGTAGAAAGCCTGACTGCAGCAAGGACATGTGTCTTACCCCCATCCCTCCTTTACCCTGAGAGTGGAATTTTGTAATAATAGGAAATTCAACTTTGAATAGCACTAATATTTATATACAAAACATCCTCACCTGTTTTCAAGATCACTGAGTTGGAAAATACCAAATCCTTAACACCAAGACCAATGGGACCTCTTACATAAAGAGTCTTTGCAGTAGCTTAACCTAAGTTTCATAATTGTAGCTAAACAAGGCAAATATGGACAAAATACTCCTAAGCAGGAAATACTCAAATTGCAGGCAGACATACATGGTTCAAAATACTGTACCCATTTATCATAATATTTCAGTGAGGAACTATTGGAAGTTCTAAGTCTAGGATAAACCAGACAACATACCGTTTGTTCGCACCACATGAGTATAATTCCAGTCAATGCTTTCATGATGTTGATTATTATATTCACTATTACAATAATTTTATATTTTGTTAATACCAGAGACTTTGATTCAAGGAAAAAAAAAATAATGACAGCAATACTATTACACACTTAATACTAAATCCGTGCTTAATTCTGCACAAAATCAGGAACGTGCCTGCAGCCATAAGCTTTACCTACAATACAGCAATGATTATCTGTGCAAATATATCTTATGTGAATCAATTGCATAAACAGAAAGCCCTTTTATGAAATACTAAAACACTTAAAAAGCTTCATTGAAAGGTTAAATCCATGAGATCAAAAAGTTAAAGAACCTTATAGCAGTACCTATGCTCCACTCTCCCAGCTACAATGGCGCATGGTTACAGTTATGATACACCACAGTTTGTAGGTTGCAATGTTAAGTTTTCCTTATTTTCACCCTCTGTAGTCACCTAAGACATTATTCTTAGGAAACGCAAAGACTGGCTGTAGCGAGCATCAGCTTTAGAAAATTATAACCTAAAAATAAGATATATATGAAAAAATTAAGAGCTGAGGTTTTAACACCCAGAGAAGATATATAGAAAAATCAGAAGGAATGGAAAATTACAATTGAGGGTAAAATTACACCATTTGGATTTCTACTTGTGGAGAAAAATCATTACTATATTCTTAATGAAAACTTTTTCAGATTATAGCCTTAAATTTGAAGTTACTACAGTGCACGTTCATTACACGCACACATTTATACCTAGCATTTTGAAAGTTTTAGCACACGTAAGACAGGACTACATTTAGATATGTTACCCTCTTTTTACAAGGAGCTGAAGCCCATAAAGTGTGTCATGAAATGAAATGCTCTTCCTAGAATTGCAAAATACCATGGACCAGGCCTTTGACTTCCATGCCCCTCCATTGCTCATGAAAGGAATGTCCTTAAAATGCTTTCCAGCTATTACTTCTCCTGACATAGAGCCACTACAATGTGCATAAGCTTTGAGGAAAAAAGGAAAAAAATAGGATAGCTGGGGGGCTGGAAGGGAAGGACTCTGCCGACCCAGTGGGAAGTTGGACATCTCATGAAAGCTGTGGAAAAGAACCCAGTTTGGAAACGCCGAGGAAGTGCCTGGTGGGCCCGCATGGTTTACACACGTCAGTATCTTCTACGTTGTTAAAGGCTGATTTTGTTTGAAATCTACCTGAATATTTTCATCCCTAGGATTTCAACTCAATCTGTTTTTATCACCTTGGGAACAGGTAAACATGCTCCTCTAGCCTTTTCTGTTCGTTTACATTAATTTTTTTAAAGACCCGGTTAAAGATAAATATATCCTGACAACTCCAGAATACATGTAAACCCTTTTAAAAAAAAAAAAAAAGAGAGAGAGAGAGGAAAAAAAAAAGAAGGCAGAACAAACGTCAAGGGGGATTGCTCACTGCCTGCTCAGCAACAAGAGCGTTACAGCCGCCCACTCCTGTGCCATCCGCCCAAACACATCCAGCAAAAACAAAATTATTGCTCCACGGTGCTCTGACTCAGACAAGGTACTTGGGGAATAGCCACTGAATTTAGCAGCAGAGGCTGTCTGTTTAGTACTTTACACTGGACTGAGCATCAGTGAGTCACTGCTGCTGTAACACAAACCAATTTGGAGACAGCATCAAGAGCAAAGGAGAAGAATCCCGGCCATAGCCAGGGTGCGAGCCGAAACTGAAGCTGAAACGTTACGTAAGTTTTTTCCGTACAAGAGAGCAAGACCTAAAGCATCTTTGTGATCTTTTGGGTTTTGGCAAGTGCTCCCTGCTAGCTCTTTGGTGGGGGTGCAAAAATCCCCTTCATAATGAATGTGCAACCTGCTGAGATCTGTAACAGGTGACACCACGGAAATGTTTGAGGAAACACTCTTAAAACGTAACCACCGATGAATTTCAGGTTTGTTCACTACATGTAAAGAAATCCATAATGCCAATCCATAAAGCCAATTCCTTAGCAATATCAGAGCTGGATGTAATGAAGATGTTAATTGAGGAACTCCATAGTCCCATCCCCTTATGACCCACTGAACACCGTGCTGGCCACGTTACCCCAGGACAGGAACCCAGCTCCCTTCACCCTTCTTCATGCTGCCTGCCACAGTAAGTACCTGCTGCACAGAAACATTGTCCCATGCACTAATTCAATGGGGCACAAATCAGCAACTTCCTTTCTTTGGTCCAGAGAGAATTTCAGAATTCATGGAGTCAGGAGGGTGCATTATGCACCCAGGTTCAAGGAAAAGTACAAACTCTGTTGGTCTGCTTTGTTTCAGTGTTGAAAGGGAAAAAAAAATCTAATTACTTCATCAATTATTTGAACATCACATGAAAAGTAGCAATATATGAACAATTAGATTTTCCATAATTATACCTGTCACATTTGCATGGAGGAAAATTTACTGCCTAGGGGCAGTTTTAATTACAATCAAGTGCTGGGTGATTGAAGTTTTAATAAGAAATAGTGAATTGAAAATACATTAAATCCCCAAACAATTCTATAAAAAAAACCAACAATCTTTTTCTCAGGGTCTATGGAACCCGAAGACTGGCAGAACTTCTCGTTATTAAAAAATGACAAACTTGAAATAGGTCAATGATGTCACTATTAACTAAACATAAGCAAGGTGTTAAAAACTCACACAATGCATTGCTTTCTCATAAGCAATGAACTTGATGCTGGCCTAAAAAGAAAAAAAAAACAAACACAAGAAAACAAACCAAGCAAACAAACAAACAAAAAAAAGCAAACCAACCAACCAAAACACCTAAAAGACTACTAGGAACTCAAACTGTTTTTTTATGGAAGGCACAGTCCATAAAAGAACTGTTATACAAAAATTGTGTTTTCTCATAGCAAAACTAGACATCACCACACTTTGAATGTGTTATATTCTCTACTCAACTATTACAGAGGCTTCTAAAAGATTTCTAATTGTGAGACCACTTCCAAATCAATATTGAGGTTTTTGCTTCCTTTGAAAAGTAATAGAAGTTCATTTCTCTGGCAGTCACATTCCAATGTGAACTGTCAAAACATACTCGTGGATTCATTTCCCTCCCTTGAGAACTGGTGCTCTGCATCTATTGATGGTGATTTTGTTTAACAATGATCACGTCCATCAATTTGGAAGAACAAACTGCTGGTTTTGTATTTGCAAAATATTAGCAGAGTTTTGTAAATACAGTCTGGAAGGTACCAAAGACATAATTTATAAAGGGCAAAAATAAAAACATATTTAAAAAAAAATAGAAATTCAGTGCCTAAAACAAGACTAAGGAGAATGTAATCCAAAAAAACTAAGTAGGAAAACCTTATCTGCTAACTTTGCCAGCATCAAAGATTCAGAGAATCTGAGCAGAGGCTTCCCTAGGTAAGTGTATGTCTGACTTTTGGGCATTAGCAGAGATGCAAGAGCAGATACTTACACTCCAAATACGCATCCACAGTGCTTAATTCAGAGGTGGCGTGCCTAGTACACATTCTGACTAACTGCAGTACTTTCTTGAGTTGTCTTGAAATGTACAGATGATGGTGATGATGTTTGAATTTATAGAAAGACCAACGGGAAAAGATTTTAGCCTCATCTAGCTGAGTGCTATAAAAACTAAGATCCAAGCCTCCTGTGTTATCCTCCCTCCTGGCTCCACGAATCCTAGTTTCTCCACACAGTGGCTCAACACTAGCAGGATGAAGGAATAACCAAGGAAGAATAGTGTGTTTCCATTAAGTTTAGCTTGTAATTAAGTGATCAGAGCACTCTTTTGGGGAGTGGGAGTCAAACAGAAACCTTCTTAAGCTGAAGACAAATTTGATCTGAGATCCCTAGTTTCCTAGACAGCCATTTGAGTTACGGAATCTTCTTCCAAACATATTGAAAAAGAAAAACTTAGCAAAAAACGCAACCCAGACAAATAAAAACCGAAATCGAACCCAAAGCCCACAACATCGCTGTAAATACAGATCTTAATTAGAAGATTTCAGTCTCTGATCCTGAGAAAATTAAAGTGTCATCTTGCAACATTGACCTAAATGGCAGTGCTCCAGACAGAGGATTTCAGTTGCGTTTATGTAAGACATCCTGTTTTCAGCACATACACATTTGTCCTTCAGCTGTGCTTGTCTCATGGCCATATGCAAAAGGTAGAATTTGGACCTAGGTGACTTTGTTTTTCTGATTCCACCATGACAGTGGGGTGTGTTAAAATCAGGCATACTTTGGAGACTTTTCAGTCTTTGGAGCTAGTGCAGTGACAGTCTCTTTCCCTCTGAACACACATGTAAACATATTTGTAGAGAGACCACTGGGGACAACTTCTACCTCCATGTGAGTTCATAAATCAAACCTGAATATACAGTAAATCTGAGTCCTTTAGGAATTCAGTTGAAGAGCATCAATTTGTATCTGCTAAGCAGCTGCATAAAAGGGAGCGAAAAATGTTCCTGGACAGCCCTTGGACTTTGAAGAAACCATATTTTCATCACATTGACACATCATAAAACGTGTCATCACCTTGTTTTCTTGAAGCTTACTTATCAAAGTCTTCTAATTCAACAAAAGTATAAACATAAAAAACATGTGAAGCTCCTCAGCCTCTGCTGATTAATAAAGATCTTTGCAGGTGAAGCTTACATTCATTTATCAACAAATTTACAGATGGATCACAGAAAGTTAGAAATTGCAATTTAGACCTTCAGGAAATAGCACAAAACAGTTTATCACACTGCTTTCCTTCAGCATAACCAGCTTTCTGAGCTTTTCCACAGAGACTTCTGGTGCAAGGCAATTGCTAGGTTCCTGGGGAATTTTGCCTTTTGTACTAACAACTACATCAAAAGTCAATGTTGCAAAGAAAGCTGACAGGAACTCTCTTAAGGAAAGTTTTAACATGTAAATTCCACTAGAAAGCCCAGAAGGTGTGATAAAGGTGGCAGGTGGACACCTTAAACTGGTAAGAGAGAAAAACCTATGAAAGAATGATGCCAGGAGAACAGGCTACCTGAACCTTCTTCATCATTTCATGAAGACAGAAATTCAGTATTTCTTCGCAACTAGCTCTGCAGCAAGCTGTTTCCAAGGATTCAAGCCCTGCTGATCTGACTCCTTTAAATCTTACTTGGAAGAGCCTCAGATTTAGCTGCATTCTTTCCTGAGGGTCCCAATTAGCTGCACACCTGAAATACTGGCACAAAGCTACCAAAATGCCTGAGGAAAAACTTGTATATTCCAGGAAACAATTTGTTATAGTACTGAACCCATACTGTTATCCAGCCCTACAGTGTATTTAAGGATACCACAGCTATATAATAAAATAAGCATTATGTCCATGCTGTAGATAGCTACCATAACACTCAGAAAACAGAATCTTTTACAAAAAGGGAAAAAAAATATATTTAAATACACTTATCTTCCAAAGTAAAAAATAAACCAAAAATAATTAAAACATTTTGGATTTGGATAACATATACTTATATATAGATTTATATACATATACTTGTGCCAAGTGGACTATGGTAGGAAAACCTACTTTGTAGAAACCCTCCTTAGTGTTTACTGTACAGCTATTATACAGAGTAGCCTACAACACACAGGCTAAAATTGTCTTATTCAAAGACAATGTGGTTTTATACAGTTGAATGTATCACTAGAAATAGAAGCAGGAATTTACAGATTTCATAGAGTGTTTAGAAAACAGTGACTCTGTCTTGGACACAGATACCCTGAAAAGTATTTACAAGGTGAAGTGGGTGAACAATTCAACATGAGACAGTGGGACGCTGTAGCAACACAGTCTAATTTGAACTTTTAATGTGGGGAATGCAGAAAAAGAGAAGGAAATGGTACAAAGCATTCCACTGGGACAAATACTGGAATCGTGCACACAATCAAGTATTAATGCTCTTAAGGAAAACATACCGAAAGACAAGTAAGATGCAGGAAAGAGTCCCAAAATTATCCAAGACCTGGGAAAAGGTCTCACAAAGGCAGAATCTAGGCTCAGAAAGTTGTAAGCAGTACACAATCACTGTACAACAGTTTATGTATAACTTGTGTGTGCAAATTCGGACCATTGAAAACACCACTTACATTTGGTTCTTCTCAGTAGTGGTCAATACAGCTTTCTGCAAACAAGCAGAGTTTTCATTTCACAGAGGATTTTAAAATTTCAAAATTCACTTTTGCCGCAGTTGAAAAAGTAAACTTAGTGACTGAAGGAAATGTTAGGAGTCTTGGGAGGGCTGGTTAAACAGCATTAGGGTTCCAATGCTCAAGAACTCCTATATCCTTCTTCAGTCTGTTTAGACAGGTAACATTCCATTAAGCTAGACAAATTTGAGCAAATTAAACTACTAGCATGAAATATTGTGATTTTGAAAAATACTTGGTTTACCATGGAAAATCATTCTTCTGTAAAATTTCCAACTAGCCACAGTGAAAAACAGTCTCACACTGATAAATGCATCAATGTGTTTCTTGCTTCTTGGGCAGACAATCTGAATGGAAGCCATCAGACCAAGAAATAAGCAAGAAAATAGATCTCTTTGCCTATAAGGCAGAAGCATATAGGAGGAAAACAAAAATATCTGCAGAAGAAGCTGCCTGAGGGTAAGCCTCAGCTAAGAAGGGTAGCAAAGCCCCGGAGACAAAAACTGGGACAAATCCAAGAAAAGCAACAACAAAGGTTTGGGTTACATTGTTTTCTTTTTAAATCTGAGTTTCTGAAAAAGTTACTTTACAACGAAAGGAAACTAAAAGACTTATTTGGAGCAAGATTTCACCTTTCACAGCTGCTACACCAACCCTCCAGGTTATGATAATGCTTGCTTTAATGAGGCCATGCACCTGCAGAACATCTCTCACAAATGAAATTTCAGTATCCATAAACCTAGACAAAGGAACTTGCTTGTTACAAATGCATGAAGAATCCCCCACAGGGAGTTTAAGAAACAACAACACCACCACAACCTCTGGAAAATTAGCCACGGCCATTTATTTTGTAAAGGAATTTGCTCCAATGAATATATAAAGGGGACTGAGTGGGAAAGAACTGCTAGACCTATTGGTGCTCCTTAATTTTCTCCTTACCAAAAGTGAAAACAACAAAGAAGCTATGCTATCAGTGACAATCTACTGTGTCAGGAGAAAGAAAAGTTAAATTGTGGAGCTGATCATCTGATAGTATTATTTGCCACAAGTTCTTTTTAGCTTTTATCATCTCAGGCACACTTCTAAGCTCTGACTGCAATCCACTGTGCTAGCAGGACAGAGATTCAGCAGGTGTCTCTCTAAGCTAACGTACTAGATGTCATTTCAGCAATATATATTGTTCAAGTCCACAACAATCAAAGTGATGGCTCATGGCTATCTAGGATGATATGGGAAATGGGAGGGATGACCCCCTGTTTATCTGTCAATAAGAATGCAAGTTCTGCAGAAGCCAAATCAAGTAAACAGTGGAAAGAAAAAAGCATGGAAATAGGCAGTATTTGTAAGAACTTTCATTGTAAGCCCTCTGATTTATTTTTCCAGACTTTTATGATGCCTTGTAAGGTATGTGAGTTATGTGAATCTATCTTCTGAGGCATAATGTTGCATCTATACAACCTGGAATTTGGTTAATAAAATAAGACTCAAGGCAAGACAAGTAAAAACAAATTCAAACCTCTGACGTGGACAAGTTGACAAATGTTTGACTTCATAAGTGTCACGTCTCACTAGCTGTCATTCCAAAACGCATTTGTTTCAGCAACTACAGCTGACTTTCAAAACAGGCTACATTTACATCTGGAGATTTGAGCAAAGTTCACACAGGTTAGTGGACTCAGTATTACAGTCTAAAAAAAGCATATATAAAACCTTTTTCCTAGTGTGCGAATTCTCCAGAGTTTTAAAAGCGCAGTATCAGTCTTAAAATCATCAGCAAAGCTCTTGCCATATCTGAAGCAGCTATTTCTGTTTTTTGGACCAGCTCTGGTCATGGACTGAAGTCTAAATCTAATGCTGCAAAAAGGAGATGACAATGTCTATTCTGAAAACTTGCAGAGAACATCCAGAAATAAAATTTAGAAATTTTCCACCACAGTGAATTACTCAGTACATAGAAAATTGATGGAGATATAAAAAGTAAACATATAAATAGACCTAGAGTCCTTGCTCTGTAAAATTTTATCAAACACATAATGGAAAAGATTTCAAGAATCAAGACACACTGGCATGTAAAAACACATGGTATACATGATCTTACAGTCCTTATACAGAGAAAAGTTTATTTTATTGTATTTTTCCAAAACATCAGCATTTTCCTGGTAGGATATTGGCACAAATAAACCCATTTGTTTTGTGATACTGATACACACTTTGTGTTATTTTTTCACTAAATATCTTTTCCTATAGCCCAAGAACCACTTACAGCTGAAATGAAAAGGTAAAAGGATAAATTATGCTGAAATATTACAGAGAAGAAACAGCCACAGTCTAACAATTCCAAAGGGAAAATGAACATTTGGTAACACAAACCCTGTGTACACTGCACAAAAACACATCTAGACAAAAGTTATCTGTCTGAACAGTAATTTACTCTAGTTAATTTGCTCTTTTCCATCCATGTAGACTTCCTCTTCTTAGAAGTCAGACCTGAAATTCTTTTGGTAAACAACCCAGGACACAAAGCCCATTGCCAGCTTCCTTACAATGGCCAGCTTCTCCTATAACAACTACTAATAAAATAGTAACAAAATGTGGGAAAGTGGTGTTTACTGGGAGACTAACCACAGTTCATTTTCCTTCCCTGAATGTTTCCAACTCAAGGCCTTTCCAATAAAACTGTCTAACAGTGCCTATAACTGGCAAGTAAGTCAAATGGTAGATACACCTGAAAATAAAAAACAGAAGTAAAGAGAAAATAGCAGCAAAATTATCAAGACATGAGTGATGCTGCTATTCCTACTGAAATCAGTTTTGAAATCAGTTGTTAACAATGCTTATGTTCTTAAAATCAGCTAGGAAAGAGAGGAAAGGAAAGTTATTTTCTCTTGATGAAACTTTTGACGCTACCACAACTGAACAGTTAACCTGAGGCTTCTCCCTTTCTCTGTTGATTCTGTGGGATATTACAATGGGAAACATCAGATGCCTCCATCAACTCAAGATCTAGTTCATCAGTGTCTTCTAATGACAAAATCACACCGTTTACCCTGTCAGCATATGCAAAATAATACGGGAAGTCAGAATCACAAATTGCTCTCAACTTTAGAAGGATCCAAACTACACCTCCGGAGAAAGACCTAATTTTCAGGTTAGAGGGCAAAGACTCTGGCTCTCACAGCCTGAGAATAAGAATAAATGGATTTAATATATGTGAAGGGATAATAATCAACGTGGAAGGAAATTGTTAGCATCAAAACAGGAATTTTGCACAGGTTATACTATGAATTGGAGCACTTTAGCCTTGTGATCAGAGGACCTAAACGGGAAGGAAAAGAACCGAGTTGCAGATCCTCTCTCTGATAGATGTTTTGACTGTTTATATCTTAAACTAGAAGAGAACAGGAAAAATATGCATTCCCAGTACACAATCTGGAATATAGTTCAGATGCAACCCCAACACACTTGTGCAAGTGCGTCCAGGTCCAGATATATATCCATATATACACAGATATTTTCAGCTCAGAGACCTGGCCCAAGTCCTTGCAGAGCAAGTAGCTCTAATCTTTAGATTAGCATGTAGAAGCAGTGGACTCCACTATTAGGTGTGACTATTCAGGCTCCTTTGGAATTTCTAGTGGAGTTCAGGAGACCAGTGGCATAGTTGCAACAGAGCCCACAAGCAAAAGATGCTGCCCAGTGCAAGTTCTGCTAAATGAGTGGACAACTCAAATTAATCTATAGAGTATTTTTGAAGAGTGGAAAGATACCTTGTTAGTATAGGCAATTTCAGATTAGCAGACCAGAAGGTAGGGGACCCAGAACATTTTCAAGGATGTTCGGTTCGTTTTAGACATCCAAACAAAACTCAAGCTAGAGTTTTGGACCCCTTCCAAAAACCAATAGTATCAAGCACACCTACGAAATTTATTTTAGTTTTATAGGTCTTTCAGGCTACAGAAAACCTCCCAACCCTTTTTAAAGTGCAGAGCATCTCTGCCCAGGAATCTCCAAATATGTTATAACACATGTTTATTTAAGCTTCCCAGTTGTACTGTGAGACACTGAAGCCTTATTTCAGGCGGGCAGGGAAATACTAAGGGATCTGGACACACTTGCACAGCTGTGTTGAAATTGCATCTAAACTAGCAGATAAACATTCTGAGCTCCTCATTCACAGACACAGTTGTGCACCTTGGACATTTCCCAACAGCACGTAGAGGGAACCTGTCTCCTAGCACACAATCTGTGCCTCAGTTTCCATGGAAACTCAGTTTCCTCAGTTTTCAGAAGAAACCAAGGCATAAAGGCTAGAAAGAAGATACAATGTCTCTAGTTGAGATGTCAGAAGCAATCTAGGCAACACGGTGCAAACCTGCAGGTACCTCATCTTTGTCTACACACAGCCCATTGACAAGTACCTTCCCTTGAATCACCTTACTGTAAGATTTTAATAGCTAAAAGCAAAAAAAAATAACCCCACAGAAAAACAAAGAAATATTAAGTAGGAATTTGGCCTTGAAAATATGAATGTCTCTCATTCTCTAGTGAAACGTATTCTAGTGGACCTTGAGTGTTTTCTTTACACAAATGGTTAAGTTGTTACCTTAGAATATGGGCAATAATGGAACAGAAGTTTATTAATAAACAAACTTTGAGTTTGACAAAAAGTTACTGCCAATGAGGCTTTCCAGAAAGAAATATTTCATTATGGAAAAGAAGATTTGCAAGAGAATATGCGTGCTTCCTAATTTTGCATAGGAGGACAAGTAGAATTCATCTCAAAGTATTATACAAACAAGTAGCCAACAGTTAAAGAATTTAGGAATACAGAAAGGGATCTTATGTAAGCAAGAAATAGGACATTTTGATCCTGTTTCCAAAATCTTCTGCAGGGTGTGCTTGCAAAAAGTGTTAGTAAGTGTTCTTTATTCATCATTTTCTCTCTTTAATTTTCTGTTACCTAAGAAATCCAAACTTGATTACTCTCTTTAATTGAAATATAACAGCAAAATTGATCAAGAGGGTAAAACTGCAGATTTTCCTGCTGTAAGAAATTAAGGATGTTCCCCAATACCTAACGAGTAATGGGCTGCTCGAATGAGCAGAGGAAGGCTAGGGGCTGCACAGCTAATGACTTCACACTGCACAAGAGCGAAGCTGCGCCTTTGTTTACTGTGCAGCACTGGACCAAATATTACTGTAAGAGAAGTCATACTTCATTTCTCTCATGACACAATGCATGAAAAGAGAGTAAAACCCCAGAACAGCCTTTTGCAAAGCACTGACTTTATAAAACGTACCGTTCTGAAAAACAAAATTTAGAATTTTAAATATTAAAGTGTGCCCGCAAGAGTTAGGATCTTTGCAAAGCTTAAGATCATTCATATTAAATGAGTAATAAAGAAATCTATATTGAGTCCATCTCACATAATAATGGATTTAAAAGTGTTTATTTTTATATAGCCACTGAGAAAATCTTTGTAAGCTCTCAAATCGTATTTTACAAATACATTACAATGTCAGGTATTTTATTTAGCATTTCTAGTGATACTCATCAAATAAAAAATAGTATCTTCCAAATACAAGTATCCTCACTTTCTCGTACACAGAAAAGCTTTTTTTTTAGTTTCCATCTGAACTGAAAGATTATGATCTATTAGCATGATCTACATAGCTCCAGAAAACTATCGCAGGGATGAACGGGGTGGGAACTATAAAAAAGAGAATAACTCCAGTGAAAATGATCAGTTTAGGTGCCAGACTGCCTAATGGGCCAGGCACACCATTTGTTGGTATTCTTGGAAAGGTTGTGTACCTGAAAAATGTCCAAGAACCTTTGCAATTTTTGCCAATAGTTACCATAGGATACATTTTCCATGAAACCTCCCCCCGTCTTCCATTGCACACCTGGAAATGCAGGTTGCAAAGGTAGCACAGTCAATCTGTACAGCACCTTTCAGCAAGATACATAGAGACAGAATATTAACTTGCCCATAATACCATAAAATCATAGAATATCTCAAGTTGGAAGTGATCCATAAGGATCATCACATCCAACTCCCTGCTTCTCACAGGACCATCTGCATACCATACATTTAAGGTCCCTTCCAACCTAAATCTTCTATGATTCTATAATTCTATTATATGCATATGAAAAATCCACAATATTGAAATAGTGTGTGATCAGTACATTTAGGCCAGGCAAATATAAAATAGTAAACAAAACAATAGTAAACCAAAAAAGAAACGTTCACTATTTGAACAACAGGCCGTACTACAGGAGAATCTTTCACATCCTTGACTATAAGGCTGTTGCCTGTATCTCTCCTTACTACTCATACCGCTCTCTCCCTCCACTACACTACACATTCTCCTTTTTCTTTTTATCCTAACTTTTTCTTCTATGTCCAACATTTTCTAGTAATAGCTACCTAGGAAAGCCCTCTGAGTTCAGGTCAGGACTTTCCCCTTTTGTCTTCCCCAGCTAGGTATCTATTTCAGCTACCATTTTTAAGCTTCTCCCAAACAAAAAATCACATACCTGAAAAAAAAATAAAATAGACTTTTTTTCCTTACAGTGGGAGAAGACATCTTTGTCCAGATCTACATCACAATCTTTCCTCATATAAAACAGAAATGTAATCACAAAGCTTTTCCATATTACTCAAGCCTTTTGTGTGTAATGCACAGAACCACCAAGTAATTTTACCCTTAAGTCATGGCTAGAGAGTTTTCTAGCACAAAGTTACATGAAAACAGAATAATAATTTGGAACGCAAGAGTTATTTTTCATTTAAAGGTGCTCTTGCAGTTCAGGGGACGCCAAGTTATTATTAGAAAAGTCATCACTAATATTTGCTTATTATAACCTTGCCCGAAGATTGTTTGTGTAGCATGCCTAGAGAAACCCATGGCATCCCTGGGTTATGCTAGTCTCTGCACAATGACACTGTTGATGTCATTAACTCGCACCTTCCTCATGGCATCACTGGAGGATGTATGATCCTCTTGCATCATACTCTTTTCAGGATTCAGGTCTTAATTAACACTTTGAGTCATATTAGCCCCAATGGTAAAACCCTCTGTGCAGTCATTAATAACAGTTCCATTCAGCTCCACTCCTGATTTCAGAGGAAATGTAACCCAGTAGATTTAAGAAAACCTAAATTTCAGATAAATAATTCAGCTTCATTACATAAAGTTTACAAAATGCCTGAAAAAAGAAGATAGAGAAATACATATGGAAGATGAAGAAATTCTCTTAGTAGAAAGTAATAGTTCAGATGCAGAAGACAATAAATTAGTGTCTCCTGTGTATAAAAATAATCTAGAGGAAGGCTTAAAATCAGAAGTAGTTGAAAGCTCCGATATAAATCCGGGATAACTAGAAATAGAAAGGCCGGTATAAATATCTAAGCCATTAGGATCTCTTAAGGTCAGGTGATAGTACAAGAGAAAGCAACATGAAGTGATCCAAAATTAATAAGAATGCAGAATATGAGTCAGCAAAGAGATCTGCCTCGGACCACGATTAATTAAAGGGTATTTTTCCCCTTAAGTTATGCTTTTTAGGCCTTTTCTTCTTTTTTTTTTTTTTTTTTAAGTCAGACTAACCCTCTGGTTACATGAATATACATCAGAAATACATGTCTTTACAGAAACAACAACAGAACTCCCAGGAAAAGCTAACTTTGATAATGGCTGAGAAAAATGTCTGATTCAGAAATCAGAAGCTAAATCAAACAAGGAAAATGATATTAAAAAGCACATTCAACACTGAGTCATTTTTACATTGGCTTTGGCTGTGTCTGGCACTTGATACAAAAGGAAAAGTAAGTTTTCTCAGGAACCGTCCATGACTAACCACCCTTGAAAAGCTGTTTTGAAGAAAGCAGTTTTGATAAATTATTATTTTTAAGATGTATGTAAATATTTTTTAAAAAAATAAAAAGGCAATAAACTAAACTAGGATATATAGAGAGAAATTATATATCATTTGCTTAAAAAAAGCACAGTAGGTTACCAAATATATATATATTTATGCATATAAAATTAGGAATATATATATATAATTAGGACATTAAAAGTGTACAAAGTTCACAGAAGGTTTTGGCAAGGCAAATACCTGAAACCTGACCAACTTCTGTAAGTCAGCTTTGTCCTTCTTGGACTTGAGTACAGGAATGTTTCAATAGGTCATTTCAGTCACTTGGCTGCAAAAACAATCTTAGGTATGTGTTGTAGTCACGTAATTAATTTTTGTAAATTCTGGTGATTTCCAAGCAATTAAAAAAAAAAAAAGTAATTAAAAAACCATTTAGAGATGTTCCAACACTAAAGAGAAGCATCATTGGTCAGTATTTAAAGGATGGCAAATCAAATTCAGTTGTGTGAAGTGTTTGTGTGGAGTTTTTTCCACCTTCTGGGGGATGAATTTCACTCTGCAGCGAAGTGGCACAATTAATAAGGATGTCATGCAGCAGTCTTGCTGATACGCATCCTGAAATGATGGCATGCAGCTAAGAATAATAGGTATTCTACATTGTCTGCAGGGCTGGCAGTAACGGCAACCTCAAGCATTAAAGACATTATGAGTCACATCCACCCAAATAATAAAATTGGTTTTAAAGTTTTAAGTCTTTAGCCACTAATACACTTTTTAATTTCATTTAAGATGCATTGACCTGATCATTTAAAATTATCTGAGGAGTTCTGAAAACTATAAAACTTCTTTTTTTTTAAAAAAAAAAAAACAACACCAAAACTGAAGGAACATCCTTTCCCTATTTTAATCTTCTTTTATGTCAAGGAACTGAATTGTACTATCCTTCTCAAACTGTGACCAAGGGCTTGCCTAAAATGAGGCAGGCACCCTTCTTCTTCCACATTCACAGGAAAACTATTTTGGAATCTTTTCTAAAGTAAACACTTAGTTAGTTTTCTTAAAGTTTTAAGATCAAGCCACCACAGACACAGACACATTAACCTTGAGTCTCAAGAAAATCTAGGGTTTGGCTGTGATAACTTAAAAGCATCAGACCTGTATAGGTTGATGGAAAAATAGTGGAAAAACTTGTGCGTTCACAAAGTTCTGCAGATGACTTGTAATATTTTGCAATAAGAGTAATACAGAGTCCACAGAGTGCTTCATAAACATCTGCCCACTGAGTTAAAACAGAAAAACAAACAAAAAAAATTGCATCTATTTTACATTCATTTGACTGAAGCAGAGAAGCTTCGGCCTGGATAACAGTGATGTACATTGTGTTAGGGAAACTCTGGGAACTGGAAGAGTGAACTCCTGCTAAGAAGAAAAGGCAGGGAAATGGGTACCTCCTGTGGTACCTATGCACGGACAAGTGACTAAGCAAAGTCTCACCACCTACAAGAAGGTTAGTCCTTAAGATAGCGTGCAGCAGCAGTTTCACTTTCAGACTGATTCTTCAGCTGTGTGAAACTGTACTGTTAAAAGACTGCTTGGGTGGGACTCATCTCCTCCAACTTTACACACCTCCAGTATAGACATTTACATCGAGGCTCCTCTGATAAAGAAAGAGAGAAGTCAGTACTTCTGGGCTGTAGTTCATCCCATTTTGAAGTCTTATTCAGAACATGTCAGGTCAGTCCTGACTGAGAAGTGCCTGTTTTGTTCCACTGAACAAAAAGGGAGCTTAGGACGACCAGCTGAGTAGGTATCTACAGTTACGTGAATTAATCCCTCTTTTCTCTTTCTTTCACTTTAAATGACATGACCAAACTCATCTGCAAGTCTATGTGGATATGTAACTGCTCAGGGAATCCCAGCCTGCTGTTCCATCCTTTAAGCCCATTTCTAATAGCTCTACTCTGTAAAAAGCACGTTCATGAATTCATCTGGATCCCCCCGTGCATGTTTGCTCAGTATCTCCTGACTCTAAACTCATACGAGGCAGAGTGATGTGAGGAGGAATGAAAAAGAAGAAATTACCCAGGTTTGGCATCTTACATGATAGAAGAGAAAGGGATTGCTAGCAAAAGCACTTTAAAGAAATAGTTACTTCTCATTTAAAGCATAGAGAATCGTGAGGTTACAATGCAGCGCGGTGTTCACACTAATAGTTCAGCATTAACTTTGATGATACAAAACATGATTGAAATGCAGATTAAATTAGCAAGTCAGAAATAGAATAGATATGGAAATTAATCTGATTCACACATGGCTATGTTTGTTGAAGGGGAAGAATTAGTTGCTACCATCAAAAAAGACTGAATAACTGAAAAGAAAGGGACCAAATATCAGCAGTGTAGTTAGCAATAATACCAAAATGAATATCGTGACTTCAAAGATACCATTATTTTTAAATCACATTTTAAAAAAAGCTCTACTTCTTGTTTCCCCAATATCACTACTGACTGTGGAGTACAGTGATCTTCAAGTCATAAACATTCATGTGCGTCACTTAGAGGAATATTTTCCAATCTATTTATAACTTGATTTGTTACTTGGCCATGGTTCCTAATCTGTCTGTCAATATTATAAGCATCTGCCCTATGCCACAGAACTAATGAGTTCATTTTCTACCATGAAGTCACAAGCCATCTATCTACATGTCATGTTCTGTACACATCAGGCTGACACTGCCCGTAACTGCATAGACAGCAAAAATAACAATAAAAGCATATTTTTTTTGTTAATGCTAAATAGAAAACCTAAGCCATTAGTACTCACCACCAAGGCTTTAGATCTGTTACTCAGAAGTTTTTCAATGTCTCTGGCTGCAATTTCCACTAGCTGACGAGGGTTGTTGGCTTCTACAGTATACAAATGTCTGTTTTTCAAATAAATCTGCAAGAGAAAGAATGGGAAATAAATCAAAAATGGCAACAGACATTCAAAATAAGCAAAGTGACTTGACAGAACAGGCATCAAGATGTCCTCTGTTCTTATGGGAAAGCTTCAGAAAGGCTACTGCTAGGAAAATCCAAACATGCTTTGTGAAAGAAATGCTTCACCTTTTTGTCTGAGAAGTAGAAGGTGCCACTAAAAATCATTTTCACAAATCTTCAAAACTGACTGCTTCTGGTGACAAACTGTTCAACTGCTAAATGCTCAAGGAATCTGATTCCCATAGAGTGATGAGAGAAAAGTAAAATGGAGACTCTTTAAAATGAAAAAAGTTGAAATAAAATAATTATTGTTGAATTTAATTCTTCCTTGAATGCTGAATTTGAAGAAGATCACTTAACTTATCCTAATGTAATCAGTTTTGTCCCTTATCTATTTATTCATTTCATAGTGTTAGTATTCATGTGGAAAATAGAGGAAGAAAAAATAAGTAAGAAAAGAAGAAAAAAGGGAAAAGAAACAAGTTTGAAATAGGGAAAAAAAGGAAGGGGGAAAAAGAGGGAGAAAGGAACTATAATTGTGTTTCTCTTCATGAATAAAGGTTATCTTTGGTGAGGAGCCATTAACTGTTTCCAAAGCAGAATGTTCATATAAAGGACATAATTTGATTTGTTAAACAAAGCCACTACAATGAAATGCAAGCAACAGCAAGAAGCAAAGAAGAAGAAATCCATTTGCCTACCTCTGTCTCACTAGAACTGAATAAAGAAAAAACGCATTTTGGGGGGGAGGGAGATAAAAATCAAAAAAGAAGTGGATACCTTATGGCTAGATGGGCAAATGGGGAAAACTAATTTATGCAACCAACAGATGGCCTGAGTTTACTCAAGTACTCTGCCTCTCCGCAACGCTGCCTGGTGGGGGCTGCGCTGTCTCCCGGGGAGCAATTCCAGGCACAGGCAGGAGCGGGTCCAGCGCTAATGCACTGGCTGCCATCCAGCACGGGAATCGAGAAACTGCAGAGCAGACTGAGTCTACCAGCCCCGCCAGGTTTCTTGGGTTAAAGCTATGGAGACCTTAAAGAACCTCACCAAAATATGGCTCTGGTGTTTGTAACTGATGGGTGTTTATCACAAATGAATTTCTGACAACTACAGTTATAGCTGCAATTTTTTGTCAGGCCTGTCTCATAAGCTGTCATAGGTTTTCATCACTTTGGAATCTCAAAACACATGTTGGGTTTTGGGTTTTTTCCTTCAGAAGTACAGTATTTCCTTTCTACCAGTAACTGAATAATTGGTATAGGCTTGGATTCTTCATAGAGGTGCAATTACCGTAAAAATTCAGTGCATCATGAGCAGAAAACCATTATGAAAGAAGATAATGAACCTCTAATGAACCTCCTATTATATTTTGGGTGGTTTGAGGTGCTTGATTTTATATTTGAGGTTCTTAATTTTCAAAATTACCACACAAAATGTTTATCTCAGGAATAACCCAAAATCTCTCTCTCTTTTTTTTTTTTTTTTTTAGGACAGATATTAATAGTAGAAGGTGCCTACAGGCCAATTAATAATTTTTTTTTTTTAAATTATCCTACAACTGGTCACTACAGAATTTCTTACATTTTTATCTGGAACAGACAAAATTTGCACGGTTAGCAGTGGAATTCAGAGTTAAATTGACTGTAGTGAGCAGAAGAGCCCTATAGTCCTACAAGCAAGGCAAGAGTTGATATCAGTTTTATAGATTCAAATGGTTCAAATCAGGAATGGAAATTTCAGAGAAGCATCTAAATTGGAGTGAACATCAAACCTGGCAAAACTATCAGATTTCTCATCATCAGCAAATATTTGCCCTGACCATGTACGAACCAGGCACTAGAAGATAGGCATTACCAGGTGTTTGTGTCTTATTCTTTGATGAGAAAAGTAGTGCCAAATTCTTTAAACAGCACTTGTGACTATGTGTGATACCCATGCATCAAATGATACTAAACTTAAAGAATAACACTCACAAGACTTTGCAAATAGGCTAGAAAACTGTAAGATAACTTTCACTGACGTTTTTAAATAATAAAAAGAAATTGCTTTAAAGCATGAATTTATTTTCCTTGTGAAAATATTTGGTTTGTTTTACCCAGATTTTTCCTGGTTTCTATTTTTTTCAAATCTGTTCATACAATTGCTTTTCATTTGCTACTCCATGGTGAAAGGAATAAGACAATTTAAATATAATCCCTTTTCACTTGGGAGTTTCAATTAGGCAAAAAGATCTTAAAATTTTGAGAAAATAACAGTTCATTGCAAAAATGTCATCTCATTGTAATTAATTTTTTCACTCAGTATTTTAAACAAACATTAAGAAGGCCACAAACAAAGAAAATACACAGTAGGGGCACAGGTAAGTATGTGCTCAAGTACTGCAGGTTTGGGGCAGATGGATAGGGGTGAGCTGCAGACCGCACTGACCAGCTATACAAGGGCAAGCGGTGATTCTTTGACATCTTTAAGCACTTACTGAAATGTGGTTTCTAACAGTCCTGTGATCTAATAGCCTCAGCAGAAGTTAAGGTGATGATGCACTGCATCCACCCAACCATGATTTTGCACCCCACCAGCCAGAAACTCAGTACCAATAATGCACTGGAGTTAATTTTTCACTCTAGAGCAAAGTAAGCCATACTGGTAATGATATGAGAACCTGGACAGAAAAATTGTGCTTTCATCCCTGTATCTAATCATATAGCAAACATATGCTCTTATAAACCCAAACTGGAAAGCATGCAAATTTTTCACAGACACCATTCCTTGTTCCCATACCTCCAGGCTTGAATGGTTTGAAAGCTGCTGACTACCAAAGCGTGGTCTAGTAGGTACATTCATAGGAAAAAAAAGAAAAAGAAACATTTTAATTTTTTTTTTCTTCTTCAGCAACTGTAGGAATACTTCAAAAGCCTGTATCGTTTAACAAGGAGATCACCACTGCAAGAGGCAGGAGTCCTATTCATATTTCAGCCTTTATAGCAGGCATTGTGGGTCCTACCACTGTCTCTGAGGCTGGTTTCACAAGCTGTTATCAGTCAGTGATTTAAAAAAACATATAAAATTCAAACCAATCTCCCCCCAGAAAAACCCTTTGAGTTTTGCACAACATCCCACATAGAGTTGACTCAGTGCCTCTTTCTCCTCCTCTTTGCTTTACCCCATGTCAGGGCTCGGAGCACCTATCGCCCCTGTTTCTACTGCCATTGGAAGACTGATCCCACAAGCTCCTAAATAAAAGGCATCAGAAATAACTCAGAATTTCACACTTTTCTTTATTTTCCTGAAGCGCGAGACCCATCTCAACTACCAAGGAACAGTGTACAAAATATTCACTAATTATTTAAGAGGTACGTGCATAATTTATTTGTTGCCTGTTCCTCTTTTCTTTAATTCAGACATCACACTACAGCAGTTCAGTGGGGAAAATACTACACGCTTCAGGATTTGGCACCCCACGACAAACTCCTCCTCCCTCCCCGCAGTCAAACACAATTAACAAAAGCTCATCTCAAATAGGCATGAAGGGTCTTATCAGCTAAGGTGTGCTCATTCATCTTTCCAAATAAAATTTGGCAGGCTCCATAGCTTGTTAAGAAGAGCTAATTTCAATACATTTTATTAAATTGCTTTAAACTGAATGCAAGTTTTGGTTGGCTTTTAAGTCTAAAATAATTTCTATTACTTTAATCGTGAATGTTTTGCTAAAAGCTCTCCAAATTGTCAGCAAAACCCTACAATTTCTCACAGAATAAAGCCACATGTCATGACTAAGTGAAATCTGTAAGGTCATAGAATAAAAAATACTTTAATTTTTCTCTGAATTCAATAGCCATGTACTTCTTCATTCAGGCAAGGATGCATTAAAATTGTTTTCTAAATGCTGAATCTTTATTCTAGTATAATGAAATGCAAGGCTTTAGGGGAGACAACATGATGGGGAGAGTTACATTAGGCTGAAACAACACAAGGACAATAGTTGAATGCAGTAAAGATTGGAAAAACTGCCAACTCCTCAGCAGAACATGCCCCTCTCCACTCAGCCTTCAAGGACACATTTATACATCTCCCACAAAGAGACATCGTCTTTGCTCTCTGTAAGATTCGTGAGGGAAAGTCAAACATTTCTATACAAATTGAGAGAGAATTAAAGATGCACCTTCATTGCAGGGCTCTTGCTACATTGTAGCAGGCACTGGGGCCCACTGAAACATTGAAATTTTATTCAAACAGCCCTCAGGTTTAATTACACTCAGAAAAAGTTCCTGAGAGTAATAAATAATCTGTGCTTTGGATCTGTGGTCTTGGTGCTGTTTACACAGACTATCCAAAGAACAAGGAATAAGAATTCATGTCGAATTATTCTATCCTACAACAGAGTTCCTTTGCCTGTTTATTTATCTGTTTGTCTGTTTGTTTGAAACTGTCAGTCTCCCAATTTAAAAAACAACGGAGCCCTTTCTTCAGGCAGTGGTAACCTGGCTGAGGGCCCAAACATGGGATATGAACATGGCAATCTCAGTTCCATCACTGAATACTTTCATTGACACAGAAGTAATAGGACACAAGATCTTCAGAAGTTCAAATCCAGAATTTCAAAAGTTAACCAAATACACCCTATCTTTTCCTACCTTGAAATATGCCCTGGAATAGAGAAACAAATTAACTCAACAATTCCAGTAATACCTATCTATAGAAGGAAAACATATTGATGTAGTTATTATTTCCATACTACTTTCAAGACCACTTAGCTCAGCTAGGCCCATGGGACACCTCTGTCAACAATCAATGCTTTATAATCAGTCTAGACCAGTTGGAGATTGTCATGATGATAAAACAACTGCTCAAAGATATTATTGAGGTTGGGATGCCAAATCAACCAAAACTTTGTGGTGGGTCTTCCTCCATCTTTTCTGCAAGTGACTACACCAAAATACTTAGAGTGCTTGTGAAATCTTGAGATTGGTTTTACAAGCTTATATGCCAAAGTAATTAACTTACTAAATAAATTCTTAAAAACCCTCAGAACAGAACAAAACTTAAATAAGGGTTTTGAAAATTAATCTGCTCCTCCCCACTCCCTGCTTTTAGAGAGGGCCACCCATGGCCAGTTCCCCCTGGCTGTTCCAAAAAGTCTTTTTCTACCACCATGGGGCACTAATAGACCTCAATGACCATAACCTGCCTCAATGGGAACGCGTGCCTGCATCCCTGCCCACAGGCTCCATTTCAGCCCAGTCCTGGGCTATGGTGTAGGTATGCCTGTCTCCAGCCCTACACCCTGGATAGGTCTTGGTCCTATGCCATAGCTAGCCCAGCTATGTGTGTGTTAAAGCTTCTCTCCAGTCCTGTCAATTGGATGGTTGTTGAACCCACATTGTAGCCTTGTCTCCAACCTGTCCCTGGTCCCATCTTGTTTTATGCCTGTCTGGAGGCCACAGTTGAATCCTGGACTTGGTTCATTGCTTGTCATGTCTGAGACTGCTGACAGACCCCATTACCAGCACCTAGCTCTCTTAAAAGAGTGCAGTCAGAGCTAAAAACTCCCCTCCCTCCTTGACTCATCTTGAAGCTACGCAAAGGAAACTACATTATCTCGGCATTAACCGCCTGGAACTGGAGGAATTGGAGAATACTTTTCACAGGTGCTTGCATGTTTCTTCATGCAGCCTCCCCAGATTTACTACCTATGATCTGTGAATCTACTCCAGCTTTAGAGCCCTCAACACAGGAAAGACATGGACCTGTTGGAGCGGGTCCAGATGAGGGCCACAAAAATTGCCAGAGGGATGGAATACCTCCCCTATGAGGACAGGCTGAGTGAGTTGGGGTTGTTCAGCCTGGAGATGAGCAGGCTCCAGGGAGACTTTACTGTGTCCTTTCACTACTTAAACGGGATCTACAGGAAAGATGGGGACAAACTTTTTAGCAGGACCTGTTGCAACAGGACCAGGGGTAATGGCTTTAAACTAAAATTGGGTAGATTTAGACCAGAAAAAGGAAGAATTCTTTTAAAATGAAGGTGAGGAAACACTGTCACAGGCTGCCCAGAGAGGTGATAGATGTACCATCCCTGGAAACATTCAAGGTCAGGTTGGATGGGGCTCTGAGCAAACTGATCTGGTTGAAGATGTCCCTGATCATTGCAGGGGGAGTGGGACTAGATGACCTTTAAAGGCCCCTTCCAGCCCAAACTGTTCTATGATTCTATGATTTCTATTCACTTTTGTCTAGACTAAAGAGAGTTGCCTTACAATTCTTGATTGAAGTAAAATGTATAAAAGCAAACAAACAAACAAAATGAAAACAACATATCAGAATATTAAATAAAAATGTACCTAATGGGATAACTTAAGGGTTTTCCTAATTTATACATGTACTTCAACTTGGTCCAGGTTGTTGCTGAGCTCTGAGCTCATTCACTGCTCTCCATTCTCCTTTTTTCCAACCAAAACAAAATCATACAGACTGAGCCAAAAAACCAAAAAAAAAAAAAATAGTATTTTATCCTGAGGAGGAAACAATAATCTAGCTTGAAAACATAGAACTACACTGTTTACTGAAATTTTGGGTAATGTTAAAATTTTCAAAACAAATATTTTGACAAAATGAGATCAACAATATTCCACATTTTAGAGAATCACAGTTTCAGTTTTAATAACTTTATTTAGCTAACAAAATATCAACTAATAACACTCAAATATTCACTAATTTTATTTTTTGGCTTTATGAGTGCCATGAAGTTACATGTTATGTCCTCATTTACATGAAAAACGTGGAGGAGGGGGGTTGTTTGAGAGAAGAGATCTGGGCAGCAGAAAAAGTCAGAAAACAGAAATAACCACTCCAATCATGTGAGTGATTCTTATTGCTAACCTTTTATTACTGTAGTTTTTTTCTTTTAACTCAAATATTTAGTAGTCACAACAACTATATAATCTGCCCAGGGGGAGCAATTTCTATCTTCTTACTACCATATCCCATTTCCAAAGTTATACTAATACTTTCTATTTCTAATACATGCCAGAGATTTTTTTTTCCTCACAAGACATTTCTTTTCTTTGAATCACAAGCAATCCATTGTGGAACACGTTGAAAAATGCTCCTTCCCAAGGAGCATTCCGTAGGTTCAAAGAAATCAGTCTGGGTATTTTAAATATGTCTTAGTCTCTGCAATATATAATGTATAAATAAGATTACAGCTGCTCCTTAGCAACTCACAGATGCCTTCATTCTTGAAATTCATGGCAACAACACAAAGGAAAAAAACACCCCAATAGTTACTGTATCTGTTGCTTTTCAAAGTCACTTGCTTGATCACTGACTGCTGTAAAGATCTGGGGTGACAAGTGACCAGGCAGCTGACGTTTTGAAAACCATAATGTATCACAGTAGTGATGTGCACATTAGGAGAAAATTTATCAGACTGAGTTCATTCTTAAGTAATACATTCAGGCTGAATTCTGCAAGATGTTGGGAACACTTAGTTAACAGCACAGAGAGTATAAGTAGTGCCAGAGTCAATTGGCCCACTCAGGTGCCTACTCAAAGGAAAGGAGATAATCAGGGATACTTTGTAGGATGGAATCATCAAACACTTTTGCCTGTTGATAATTAACAAAGTAGTCTAGAGGACTTTAAAATTAAAAAGTAATTTTTGTAATCGCCACTTTGTATTCAAACCATCACAAAACATGAGTTCAGCTTTGTACCTCTGCTATTGTACAAACAACAAAAGCAGATCTAAAAATCCCGCTTTGTTAAGAAAAATGTATTTAAAGGCATTCAATTTTATTTCATACAATACACCAATACAGTATTAAATAACAAGACTACATCATTTATTGGTTTCACGGCAGTTTTAGCTCAGGCTTTTAGCTGAGACTGCATGAGAACTCAAAAATCCCAATTCGTGATGAGTACAATATGTCCAAGTGAATCTTTCTTGTAACAGAAGAAGAACAATAGGAAGAAAGTGTTTCTTCTGCATTTCTGGCATATTTTGAGGCGGGCACTTATGTAATTTTTCAAACTCACTTATTCATAGGAAATTTTGTGCTGCCTCACATGCTCTTAAAGCAATTTAACACCTACTGACTCTCTCCCAAAGGTAATTTTAAGTCATGGGTAACTAGCAGAGTCTTTTTGGTGTTCTACTAATCACAGGACTTGGAAACTGATTAGCTATAATGTTCAGGGTTGTGTTGGTTTTGGTGCATGGGTTTTTTTAAAGGAAAATCTTTGATTTGCTCTGTTTCTACAAAAACTGTCTGAAAATAAGCACCAATAGGACAGCATTAAAGCTAATGGAAAGTTATAAATGAACCAAGAACAGTGCTCTGCTCAAAGATTATCCTGATAGTCAAATAGTAATTAAAACTATGGTATTAGGCCACCCCTTCCCTTGAGCCTGAGCAAGTTTTTTTAATGCAGCCACCTATTCTTAGTGACTTACAGCTGATTTTGCTTGCTGGAAGTAGGAACTCTTCAAAATGCCAGTTTATTGCTAAGGGAACAGAGAGAGAGAGTAGCATCTGCAAATAATAAATGAGGCTCCCTGTGTTTTGACAATCTCTTAATTTCCATTTGGATTACAAAGAGAACTTGCAGATGTATCTTCAAATTTTCCAGTTTGCATTTCTAAAAGTGATTTAATTTTCCTGACATCTCAACATTGGTTAGCAATGTGTGAACTCAACAGAATTCACTTTGGAGGATTCTATTTTTAATGCTGCAGCTTTGGTATTTGGTTGCACACAGAACGCAGAAGTGGCAGTGGTACATCCCAAATGGGCCATCTCTTTATAAATACTGTATTACAAAAAAAAACTGTTACTGTATTTTGGGAATCGCCAACCAGTCTAATGCATCTCATGCATTATTTTAGTTCTGGTAAATGGACTCCACCCTCTCAATGAATACCTGAAATGCCCATGTTTCATTGTACCAACCCCTTCATAATTCCATTCTAAAAGTAATACTGACAATAATTCTTTCACTACACTCCACTCAGAGAGCAAACGCATGTCCTCACCTTAGGAATGAAGCAAAAGACACAAATGTAAATAATGTACAATAGCCAATTTATGCTTAGAAAGAATTAGAACTTTTCAGTGCATTGGCCTCATACACAGCTTCCTCGTCAAGTCCCACTTTCAGATAAACTATCTATTTTATTACACATTTCTGAAGATATTTTTAAAAAATTAAAGAGCTGTTGCCTTGCTTTCAGGTTTTTCTCCTTCTGTTCCTTAAAAAAACACAACATAACAAAGTGTATTTCCACAGAAAACTGCATTTACAGACCTACTAGCACCACTCATTTCATGTTAAGAAAAAGTTATTTAGTCTTTTGTTCCATTGAGAACAACAAAAAGAGACACAGAAGAAAAGACAGGATACAATATTTTTCTGACTTGAGATCAACCATAGTGAATCTCACTGGGTAGCAAAATTTATTCATCGAATATAAAAAGTTTCCTTAATTCCCATATCCAACTCATTTAAGCACTTGCTTTCCTTTCTTAAAGCACTGGAAAGTACACCCAGGACACACAGAGAGCAGCTTTATAGTCATGCAAGTTGTGCCTACAAGTGTAGTAGTAATGTAGTATTAGTAATGTTTTACATTTTCAGGGGTGAAGAAACCAATATATTAATATTTTATAGGTCAGAAGTAAAAAGTCTAAAAATTCAGGGTCAAAATAGTGAAAAACTCATCAGAATCTATAGCAATCAGAGCATTCAAATGAAATTCAGACAAGACCTCCAGAAAAATGTAAGCCAAATGTATTTATTTGGGTTGTTATTCTTAAAATCAAACCAGCTTTTTAATAAAAAAAAAATCAAGTTCTCACATTTCTTCTTTATATTTTTCTTAATCATAAACCTCTCCAGTACTTCAACCTTAAAAAGGGTGAACCTAAGACATTCTGGAACACGGCCATATATACCCTAGGTCCATCTGGTAGTTCATCAGAGAATAGCATGAGATACAAAACTCTGCCTTTGGCTAAAGCCTATTAAAACTGAATCCAACCTGATAAATATTGTATTTAAAAAAATCTGGTAAAAATAAATGGAAATTTCAATTCTATGGATCAGCTTAATTTTTTAAATAAATGATATCAAATTTATATAAAGCCTTTGTTAACTTATCCCTTTAACATTATGATTTTAAATAAAGAGCCACATAAATAGCATGCTGATCATAGAGAAAAATAGGAAGAATGAAAAGGTTTGCTGTTAACTTGTCTGCCAAATGGCCTTTTGAAGCAGGAATTTCAAATGCCTATGGCAGTAGGTAAAACTCATGCAGATACAAATTTTACATTAAGCTCAAGTAAGCTGCTAAAGCCTCCCCCTTGCAAAGACCTCCGTACAGGTAATGAGGAGAACAAAGCAAGCTATATGACAGCTTCTTTAGGTAGTAAGTTAATAAATTAGTGGCATGCCTTTATGTAAAGCCTCTAGAACACAACACTATCTTAGCTAAAATCTGCAATGAGTCCAACAGAAAATTACCCTGAGGTTATAATTCCTTCTGGCAGAAGGAAGCTTTCCTGAACATCCCTGCTCCAGGGCAGTTCAAATCAGAGACCAGTCTCTCTTGCAAGTCACTCATCTCAGTTAAACTCTGGAGGCTGATCCAAGACCTGAAAAGCTGGAAGCATGGACCGGGGATCTGCTGCCAATCTGAGCACTTCAGCAGACTTGCACCATCTGTGCATTAGGCACATAGACCTCACAGTGAGCAATGGATGAAATGTGCTCATGCAGAACCTCAGCTGGGTGTTCAGCAAGAAAGAGCTAATTATTATAAAACAGCATTCAAGAGATAAAATAAATAAAAAAAAAACATCTAACGGTTGCTGATGGACTCATTCTGTGAATGAAACTCATCACCGTACATCAAATATCCTTATGTAGCTCTCTTTCATTTTGGAGGAAGAAATGGTATTTCTGTCTCAGTATGAATATCATTTAAAGGCCAAGTCTGTCTATATGGGTTCACTCTACAGCTCCTGGGACTGCAATAACAGCATGCCTTATGAACATCATGCATGGATTGTTTTTCCAGCGATGTATCAAAAAGGAAACAGATTCAGAGACTACATTTCCTTGGAACTGTCTCTCTATCTGCTGTTTCGTTCAATTATGCCATTGCTTGAAAGGTTGCATAGTACAAGATGGCATTTTTTTGCTGTAGCAGTCAGAGCGAAGCTCCAGTGTTTGTCACGTCAAAGCTCTTAACGTGGACCCACATTTTTAATACAGTGATTATGTAAAAGAGGATTCTCTTCAATCAGTTTGGAACAGACAAGCTCATGCATTGCTATAAGGCATGTTCTCTGCTCCGAGGTCTTCCTTTCTGGGTACTGCAGGGATCCCTCCCTCCTCTCTTCTGTCCCTAGAGGTATTTTAGGAGCTGGAAATCAGAAGCATACTTGTTGTAGTTTATTAGATTAAAAGAGCTGTCAATTAGCTTAGTCATGGGCCTTTGCTGTGAAAGGTCTATGTAAAAATGGAAGTTGAGTATACTTCCATGAAAATGGGACTATGTATTTGCTTAATCCTGTAGTTCAGTAGGCTCTTCGCGTATTTTTCACTGGGTGCTGAGGTGACTATGCATAGGTATAGAATGTGACTTTTAACTTTGTGTGCAGCTTTTTGTCTTTACTAAGACAAAATGCCTATCACTAAATTAAGCTACTGAGATCTGATACATCCTCAATATTTATTTTGCTACATGGATTTTAAAATTCTATTAAGCTGCTCTTTATTCCTTCTTATTTTTCTCTAGAAGTCTATTTGCTCTGTAGAAACTGCATAACATTTACACCAGAGCAGCTTCAAAATGCCTGACAGCACAGGGAGTTCCTGAGTAAGACAAAGTTCCATGAACCTTTTTAAGTTGAAAGGACAATTACATGACTGAGTTGTTTTTTTTTTTAAAAAACACAATAGTTATAACATGAAAAGGCATACACTAAACTGTGTCTTTGTTGAGCGACATTTGAAGCAGCACATTGGACACCTTGTACCTCCTTAAGAAAGATTTTTCTGTGTATCCTGTATTCCTGCTTTCAAGTCTCAAGTTGTTGTATATAGAACACCTTCTTATAAACATTCCCTTTGCTCTCCTAGAGACAAAAAATCTGTTAAATTATAGAAAGGACGCAACAATACTCTTTTCAGCTGGGCAACTGCAGCAGCAGTAAGATAAAGCCACAGCCTCTATTTCTTGTGTAAAATGTTTGCTTGGGTTTTATCCAAAGTACTTTTTACCTGCTTGAATTGTAAATTAAATGTTGTTAGGCATGATTCTTAGCAAATGTAAATCAGTGTAATCCACTGATGTCAGTGGAGCTCTGCCAGTTGCCAACCAGCTGAGTATTTTGGCATCTTGAATCCTGACTTCCTGCCTTGTTGAAGCAATCTTTGCATTACTGTAATAAGGATAATATATTGGTATTAAACCCAAGCTGGACTTCTCCAGATCTCACCTAAACCCTAATAATGTCCCCCAAAAAAGCAGAATTTAAAAATGTATTTTAAAATTATTTTGGAAGACCATTTTGAGACCATTCCCAGATAATATAAATAAGACTTGAAGAGCAAAAGGAGGAACTACATGATTGATCTCACTGATAACAAAATTTACATTGAGATGTTACTAGTAGTTGTGTTTATTCATACCACCAAAGTAGTAATTTACCACAACTAATTCAGAGGAATAATGATCTAGAGTTAAAGCTCTAAATGGAAAAATTAAAATCTGAGCTCAATTCTTGTTTGGATCAGGATTCTCTCTTCATAGAAAATATCAATTAGTGAGTAAATGCTTCTGTAAGTTAAAGATCATGTTTCCTCTGTGCTTTGTTTACTTAGACTTTAGTAAAGCTTTTGACACTTTTTCCCACAGCGTTCTCCTGGAGACACTGGCTGCTCATGGCTTGGATGCATGTATGCTTCGCTGGGTTAAAACCTGGCTGGAGAGCTGAGCCCAACGAGTGGTGGTGAATGGACTTAAATCCAATTGGTGGTCGGTCACAAGTGGTGTTCCCCAGGGCTCAGTACCAGTACCAGGGGCCAGTTCTGTTTAATGTCTTTATCAATGATTTGGATGAGGGGATTGAGTGCACCCTCAGTAAGTTTGCAGACAACACCAAGTTGGGTGGGAGTGTCGACCTGCTTGAGGGTAGGAAGGCTCCGCACAGGGATCTGGGAAGGCTGGATTGATGGGCCGTGGCCATTGGTATGAGGTTCATAGAATCATAGAATCATCTAGATTGGAAGAGACCCTTGGGATCATCGAGTCCAACCATCTACCATACTCTACAAAGTCCTCCCCTACACCATATCCCTCAGCACCACATCTAATCGTCTCAAACACATCCAGGGATGGTGACTCAAGGTTCAACAAGGCCAAGTGCAGAGTCCTGTGCTTGGGTCACAATCACCATGTATTTTCTCTTTTTTAACACTATGTGGAATATTCATGAGCATATTATCATGTATCCTCGCTATATAGATATTTTCAAAAATTGTGATTAATGGAAGTTGCAGTGGTTTACAATGGCTCTATTACATGTGCAAAAGCAAGAGGAAGAGTGTTTAGTCACTAGGACAAGATTGAGATTCCAAGTTGCTGTAAGAAATTTGTCAATGAACAAAGAAAAGGGAATTCTCTGAGGAGATTCCTCTCCTTAAACATGATTCCATTAAATTGAGTACACGTTGAATGTAAGCACCTTAAGTAAAAACGCGCTCTCCTTGTTTATCTACATCCACATTGCAGAATAAATGGGACTTATAGGTCAGTACTGATCTCAAAAGGTCCGTTATTCACCTAACAAGTCCCGCACTTACATTTAATGGTGATTTACATTTAATTTTTTTTATTCCTTTGAAAGTACATATTACACTTTGTTTTACTTTCTTTCTGGTCAAAAGATTTCCCAGGCTACAATAAAATTAATTGAGAGTTCAGGTAGTACTTCTATGCCTCTCCATGATGACCAGAAGACAATATTTCATGGTTCTCCAGAACAGACCATTGTGCAGTATAATTTTCTGCAGCAAGAAGACCCAGAGACATCCAACTCATATTCAAGCATGTACACAAATGAAACGGATGATCAGGGAGATGGAGCACCTCTGTTACGAGGACAGGCTGAGGGAGCTGGGGTTGTTCAGCCTGGAGAAGAGGAGGCTTTGGGGAGACCTAATAGCGACCTTCTAGTACCTGAAGGGAGCCTACAGGAAGGCTGGGAAGAACCTGTTTACAAAGGACTGCAATGACAGGACAAGGGGCAATGGCTTTAAGCTGAAGGGGAACAGATTTAGACTGGAGATTAGGAGAGGGTTCTTCACCATGAGGGTGGTGGAGCACTGGAACAGGTTGCCCAGGGAGGTGGTTGAGGCCCCTTCCCTGGAGATATTCAAGGCGAGGCTCGACGAGGCCCTGGGCAACCTGGTCTAGTTGGGGGTGTCCCTGCTGACTGCGGGGAGGTCGGACCAGATGACCTTTGGAGATCCTTTCCGGCCTGGACAACACTATGACACTATGACACTATGAACCCTGAGACATCTTGAACATGCTATGGAAACACCATAAACTTGCATGGCACAGCAGCTAATTCAAAAAGCCCTATTTTTTGAAGAACTACTTCGCTCCAGCTGAGAACATAGTTAATTGTGCTACTTTTAGAGCTATCTGGGACACTTTAGAGTTCTTCATTGAAGACTCAACTATATGAAGCAGATACAGATTGTAACTTCAGCTGAATCGGTGGGACTTCTTTCCCTGAGTCCAGGGAGAGGTTGACCAGGCTGTTTAAAGGTTATTACCTGTTCTATGTTCTTGCTACGAGCTTTAACCTCATCACTTGGCCAAATTAAAATTGATTTTCCCTAGAACAAGTAAAGGCATTTCTCCTACCAAAAATCTGTCTGGCCAAAGTACGACTTTCCAACCCTAGACACTCTGGAACTGCAGCTGTTCACAGAAAGTCACGTCTACTGTTTTATGATAGGAGCGCTCTGCTCCTTCTTTTTGTATTAATCATTTTGCTTTTGCGGGGAAGAGGGACAGAAAAAAAACCAACCAAATTTATTTATTTTTTGAAGTTTTCCAAAAACATAAACACTACAGACTTGGCCTAAACAATTCTGGAGTTAGAAGAAGCAATAATCTTCAGAAATAATGTTCAGAAACAAAGCTGAAAATTCCCTCTGACTGTTAAATATTTTTAAAACTTGAGCAACCAAAGGCAAGTTCTGTAAATAAAAGGGACAGGCGTGCAAGCATGCTGTTTTTAATGTGTTGTAATCTCCATTTTCCAAAACTCTGGTTCATTTTAGAAGAGATCTGACTAACTGTTAATAGGCAGCAAGCAGAAAAAAAAAAAGGATGCCATTCAAAAATGGGAAAGTGACAATAGCCTGTAAACAAGAAAAAAGAGGGAGAGACTTCATGGCTCACACCTCGCAGGGCTTTGCATTCTCCCTTGCAGGGAAGAGAGCTAATTAAAACCTTGTGGTTAGAGAAAGACATCATGCAATTTAGGTCAAACAAACAGCTTTGATATGGAGGGATATTTTACAAGGAAACATCCCCCTTTCATGCTTTTAATCCTGGGATTACAAGCACATATTGACCACCTTCTGGATACCCTCTGAGATAACATATTATTTGGTTAAAGTATGCTCTAAATTTTGGCTTTCAAAAAGTAACTTTCCCACAGTATTCATAGACTAATGTTTTTCTTCGGTGTGAATGTCACTGTGGTATACTTTAACTATAGCTGGTAGCATTACGTATTCTAATGTTTGCCCAGCAGTTCTCATTATAAGACTGTTTTAGCAGCTTGTAAGTTTGCTGAATATTAACTACATAAACTAACATTTTCCTCAGGGAGAAAAAGAGTGACAGTGTCAATCTCTTGGTTTTTCATTATCTATTTTACTATATGGTCTTTGCATGAAAATGCCAGGTGAAATGGTTGAAGCATTAACTCATTGCCTTGCTCAAGTCAGAATCCTCTGTAACTCATTTCCTTTTGAAATATCCTAGTGGCCCTGTGCTGTATATTAAAAACTCAACATGTGTTCAAAGACACACTTTTACACCTTGGTGTTTAACAATTTTCAACCTAAAAAGCAACCTGCAGGCGACTGCAGAGATTTTTTTTCAGCTAGAACTCTGAGAACCTACGCAGAGGTGTATTCCAACCCAGAGAGCATCACTCCTAGAGAACGTCACACCTCTGCATCTAAAGCACAGACTTACTGTGGTCTCTCAGGTGACCTCTACACCTTTGTGCTCTAAGCAGTGGGAGAAAGAGGAGATGAAAACTTAATGAAGAACAAAGGGCATGAGATTGGGATATGGAAGTAGGAGATAACAGACTGAAAAATGACAGGCAAAGAGTAAGGAGAGAAGAGACTGGAAGGGAAGGAGAAACAGAAAAAGCATACAGGAGAAAACCACAGGTCTGGGATTGAGAACTAGTAATGGAGCAAAATGTGAGAACTGGGAAGGAAAATACCTGTAAAAGAGAAGAGATGCAATAGGAGTATTGGGGACAGTCTGGAGACACAACTGGACAGAATGTTTTGGAAATGCTAAGGCAAAAGAAAGAGTTCAGAGAGAGGTGCTGCACTGGAAAATGCTGAGGAGAGAGATCCTAAAATAGGGGTAAGAGGTCAATGTAAGGGAGAAAGGAAGACTGGCTGGGCAGCAACAGTAGAAACTAAGACAGAAGCATAGAATATGTTGAGGAGAGATGAAAGATAGCTCACACAGAACCTCAGGAGCGGAATGGAATGGAATGGAATGGAATGGAATGGAATGGAATGGAATGGAATGGAATGGAATGGAATGGAATGGAAAGTCCAGTGGTGGATCAGAGGTATCATGCTGAACGAGGACATGGTTGGGAAAAAGAGACACCACAAATGCAGATGAGAACAGATCACACATAACCCAGATGAGAAAATGGGCCCTCCCTCTTCTTAGCAGGAACTCCTCACCAAAGTCTGGAGAGAGAGAGATGTGATCGCAAGCCTTGTTGTCTCTGTCAGCAGGTATGTATGAAATCCACCTACAAAAGCTCCCATCAGTGTTCCATGCTGGGTAAACCTTACAGTTCCTCAGAAAGCTCAAGTGACACATATTTCTGTGTTGTGGAGATCCAATGCCGGAAACCCATGTGTGTATCAATGTAATGCTTTGTGTTAGGATTTCAAGATTTTGTTTTCAGTTTGGGCTTTTCCAAGATTTAAAAGTGCATCTAAAGCATCTGCCTTAAATTGTGCTGCCATATGAAGCACTAAAATATTAGGAAAGGCCAGAACTAAAATAGTCTCTGCAATCCTCATTTATGTTCCTCAGATACATGCAGTGACACAGCCCTTCCTTCTATAGGACAGTGGTGATCTCATCTAAACTGAAGCTTCCAAAATGTAAATGTGGACATCTGAGCTAATCATCTACCCTCGTTTTATACTCAGTAAAGAGAAAATGTCCTTCTGGGGCAGGATACACAAGACGTGGATGTCTGGGTAAAAAGTTATTAAGGACAAAGGAATACATTAACATACAGTGTTAAATCTGAGTACCTTCCTATCTGATTTTCCTGTGTGTTTCTTAAAAGCTTTGAAACACATCTACTATTCATTTCATGGATCATTTGGGGAGATTATGACTCCTAAAAAACACACCTTAGAGCTTCATGTTCAACTCCCCAGCACCAAGGGATTTTGCTGGCTGACAGAATAACTTCTTTTTCCAGATGTAACAGCAGAATGTCCCTTCATTCTACATCAACCCAGAGATTCATCAGTTCACAGAAAGAGCGATGGGATTCGTGCAGGGATGGGGAGGGGGAAATGTATGATCATGTGGTTACATACTGGATCATGATGTATACACACCAGGTTGTATAGGCAGTGTAATCCTTACATTTTCTGAATTGTGACTTCATTTTTCTGTAATCTCAGATGTGTTTTTACCTTTTATGAACGGAAAATAGCACAGAATTTTCTTCTCAGTGACAGAAGAATTGTAAATTCTTCCTCAAAACACACTTTGGGTTAAATTTGAACATCTGAATAAAAGCACTTTTCATTCTCATCTACGTTTTTTCTAATGAAAAGCTGTGTCATTTCAGGAAATATGTGTCAGAAAAATAGTCTCTTTTGTTAATAGGTAGCAGAATTTTCCACTGCCGTGAATGGTTGCTTCCTGGATACCATATTTGACAAACATATAGCATAAAAGCACTTGCTTCAGGTGGAAGTGTTGCAACAATGGTAAGCCTTATGTCTGATACTGCAAATCTGATTAAATATTAGCAATGAACAAGTGCTACATTATTAAGAGAGTAAATTATGGATGCCTGTGTTATCTATTTCTCTCTCAGTAAGCACTGCAGTGTTTAATTCCCCAAAATCTTTTTAGTACATTGGGATGAAATGATGGTAACACCTAGATGACGCACACTATTCATTTCAATTTCTAGTTATTGCAGTCTAAGGTGTGTCTCCTTACTCACCGCAGCAAGCTGGTCCACTCCACTTGCAGTTCGTGCTAATGTTACGAGATCTTCTTGCATCTTGTCTACCCATGATTTTATCCTACAGAAAGCAAAAAGAAAAGAGAGACATCCAATCAAATCACTGGCAAATGGAACCTGCATGCAATTACATTAAAAGGAAAAAAAATGCCTGAATATGTTGATAAATATGTTGATAAAATTGAATGCATGTACAAAACTTGTCTTCAATTGCTAAAAAATAATAAGCTTTGTAATGGACCAAAGTCTTCAAGCAACACCCTGATGGTGTTCTCTCCCTTTAACTCAAATCTAAGCCACTTGCTTTTTTCTTTCCTTTACTTTTCATCACCTGGAGTCTGTCTGGTACTCTCCAAGACAGACACTGTCTTCCCCATCAAGTATATCACTGTAGCTGCCTCTTGTTGACAGGTACCAAGGTCTGTTTCCAAATGTGACAGAGACTAATCTACCTTCTTTTTTTTTTTTTTTTTTTAAAGCCACTCCCCAGCCTTCATGACCTGATTCTTCTCATACAGTTTTCTCTGGTGGTGACCACATCAAGCCAGCTGTAAACCAAGCAGTCTATCGTATCTATTACCAGCTGTAGCAGAGATCACTGCAACAGAGCTGGTTCACTGTCTGCCAGGACAACTTGTCTCACCCATGGCTCACTCCCAGCACCGCCTCTCCTGAGGGCTTTGAGGTCCCTCTCCCAACAGATAGCACAAGCAAAGAAAAACTGGGAGAAGGCTGACAGATTAAATCTTCCGCTCTGTAGCCACTCTCTGGACGCTCCAAGGAAGCAGCAGTGGGACAGACAGCACTGGGCATAGGTGGCATGAGCTGTTTTGGCAACACACATCTGCTTCTGGCTGCTGTTTTTCACCAAGAAACAGGCAGCGATTTGCTGCTGTGCGTGTTTGTCAATCTGTGCACAGTAATCCTGACTCTTTGGAAAAGCATTGGAACCAGTACAGTTCTTATGTTTCTGTGCCATGTCACGTCTTAAGGCAAGAAAGGAGCCACAGTACAAGTTTATTTCAGTGAGGTCCACGTTCAGAAGATTTGTGTCGCTTGGCTAGCCAGAAAGTTTGATCTCCAACTCATCTATCCCTGTCATTTTCATAGCTCCCTGCTCTGAGACCTGGAACAGACACACATATTTGTCCTAGCCATTTCCTAGCCTTAATCTGATACCCAAGGAATGACTGTTTAGATTATTCATGAAAGTAGCAAAGACAGGAAAAAGAGAGACTACATTTTTGCTGCAATATGGAAAATTTGGAAGACTAAGAACATGGAGGACTGATTTTACCCCTTCTTTCTATGGTCATTAATACATTTTTTGTTAAACCACAAACAGTATCTTAAAAGGGCACAATCTCTATCATGGAATTGCAATGTAATATGTTTATTAAAGGATCCTTCCTCATGCCTTTGTGAAAAGCGATTAGTCATTCAGGCACAAAAGATGGTCAGGATGGAAGGGCTTTGAAGAACTTGGTCAAGCAGGTGGTGTCCCTGTCCATAGCAGTGGGGTTGGAACTAGATTATCTTTAAAGTCCATTACAACTCTAACCATTCTATGACTCTATGATTTAGGGCTGTGACATCCAACGTGAAGGACCATCTGGAAGCCCAAAATAACATATGAACAGATAGAAGTGGGAACTACCTGGACAGGAAGCTACTGAGTTTTACAGAAATGCCAGATTTAGTAAAAATCCCTCTTCCCCAATCAATACACTGTCTCATGAATCCTATATGAATACTATTTCCCACAAGCAGAATATTCGGACACAGTAAGCAAGAACTTTTTGAAAGTTTAGCTCAAAGTATCTTTGAGGTCTTCACAAAAAATCTGTAGCAGAAATTGAACTAGCAAGTTTTAACCATGGTTTCTCATTAACCATAGCTTCTGCTCGTGATACTACTGTTTTCATCCTCCCTCCAGCCCCTTGCCTGGCTTGTTTGACACTCTCATCTATTGTGTCATATCTTGATTTTTCCCTTCCAAATTTTTGGATAAAGAACAGTGATTTCAATCTGTCTGTACAGCACTTTCATTATTTCTTCACTGAATTCCAGGTGTTTCAGACATATAAAAATTACATCCAAAACCACTCTAGATTATTAAAAAAAAAAAAAGTCATGGAAAAGTTTTTGACTGAAATTATTTCACTACTTTCATTCATCACTGAAGAATTTTAATTGATCTGGTTCCCAGGGATAGAAGCTTTCAGAAGACTGTCTACCCTTTAAAATATTCTCAGTGCACTCCACAAAGACTGACTTCCAGTCCAGATGGCAGAACGATTAGTTGTAATTCCAAAATTTTGGGAAGAAGACTATATTGATTGAATAACTATGTATGCCAGATCAATAATGCAAGAAGAGACCTTATCACACAATTTGTGATCATCTAGATTTCCATGAACAATTTTTTTAGCTTGCAGGTATTTTTTTCTAAGTTGGACCAAGCTTTAAAAAACTCTTTTAAAAGAGTGTGAAATCAATATTCTAAATAAAATAGTTCTAAAGTATTGATGGGAGGAGTTTCACTGTATAACTGGATTCTCCATGAGGAAAAAGGATGCACAGAAAATTGTGAAACGTGGAATGTAAAAAATGCTTAGTGGCCTAAACCCCTTGACACTTCAAAAGGACTGATGGGTACTAGAAGAGTTGTTAAGAATTCAGTCATCTCATTGCTGATTAGTAATAAACTGCTAATAAATTAGTAAGAGTCAACCTCTTCACTAGCAATAGAGCTTTTTTATGGGAAACTACAGGAGTGCTTATTGGAAGAAGGGCTTGAGCAAGTGTCTTCAATGGAAATCTTACTGATATGTCTTTTCCAGAAGTACCACCTCTATATTGTGGTATGAAAAGAGAATTTATCTCAAAATGGGCCTAACTCTTAACTTGGTATAACCCCCACTCTCTTCACAAATCCTGAGAAAGTCAGGGAGTGGTAGCAGAATGAGTGAAAAGACTGAAGACTCCATGAGAATGTCATCCAGTGTCCCAGCAGAAGTTTCTCCTGCAGGGTTCAGCATTACATTAAACACAAAACAAAGTGTGCTACAGGAAAGACCTCCAGATGGACAGGATATTTTAAAAGGGGTCCAAAGGCTCCCTTTATCCACTGCAACTGAGCAGCCCTCTCTCTAGACTTTTCTTTACACTTCTTACCCTTTGTGTGATTTGATCAATCTTCAGGCTATTTTGCCATTCTTTGGTGAATGTTTGCTGCACCATTTGAGTCACTTTGCTACCTATCTCCAAGACAAATAACAAGTAGACTCCTTCAGGTTAGTGTTGATGCTTTTCCATGGAGTTTCAACAGAGGCTAAAAGTGCCACAGGTCAACAGAGTCATGGTCTGTATTTGCTTTCTCCTTTTGCATGATAACACCAAAGGGTATAGAATCATAGAATCGTAGAATTGCCTAGGCTGGAAGGGACTAGATCATCAATCTAACACTGACAAAAAACACCGCTAAACCATATCCCTAAGCACTATGTCTATCTGTCTTTTAAATACCTCCAGGGATGGTGACTTAACCACTTCCCTAGGCAACCTGTGCCAATGCTTAATAACCCTTTCAGTGTAAAAATTTTTCCTAATATCCAGTCTGAACCTCCCCTGGTACAACTTGAGGCCTTCTCCTTGAGACTTGTCCTATCGCCTGTGACTTGGGAGAAGAGACTGACCCCCTACCTCTCTACAATCTCCTTTCAGGTAGTTGTAGAGAGCGAAAATGTTTCCCTTCAGCTTCCTTTTCTCCAGGCTGAACAACCCCAGCTCCCTCAGCCACTCCTCATAAGACTTCTTCTCCAGATCCCTCAACAGCTTTGTTGGCCTTCTTTGGACACAGTCCAGCACCTCAATGTCTTTTTTGTAGTGAGGGGCCCAAAACTGGACACAGTACTCAAGATGGGGTCTCCCCAGTGCTGAGTACAGGGGGACGATCACTTCCTTAGTCCTACTCACCACACTGTTCCTGGTATGAGCCAGGATGCTGTTGGCCTTCTTGGCCACCTGGGCACACTGCTGGCTCATATTCAGCCAGGTGTTGACCAAAACAGAGTAATCTTGCTGCCCTATTTCTTTGCTCGTTCACATCCTACATCTCTAAAATCGCCACATGAAAGTGATGTATGTTGGGATTTAGGGACCAATTACATTTTCATTGACTACTGCAATTGATTCCGTCATTGGTTTAATGCTCCAAAGCCTTTCCTTCTATACTTTGCTTTCCAAAATCTCGTGTGAAATAAATTAACTTTCTGGTTTAAATGTCCACAAAGTCCTTATATTATATAAACATTTAGTTCTGTATAGGAATCAGTGTATTAAAAATCACCTCTTACAGTGTATTATGTTTCCAAGGCTTTAAGCCCATCATGTGTATGTTTGAGAACAGAACCAACTCATAAGCACAAGTATGAACAAAACCCAAAAAACAGTATCACCTTCCATTTCTGAAAGGTTTCTATTTTTCTCTGTGAAAGAATGAGGTATATAAACGGTGAAAAAGTGAATCCCATTACCCAAAAGTGTTTTCAAAAGCATAAAATAAATAATTGAGCACACTGAGATTTTTTTATGATCCATTTCTGTTATAGAAATTCTGCGTGTTATTTCTAAGAGAAGTTGATAGAAAAAATCAGGGAGGATTGATTTTAAATTGACCTTTTTCATATCCCACTGATTTGTATTTTTACTGGATATATTTCTCCCTGTCCTAAAAGGAAAGTGGAATAGTAAGAAGATACATTAGTTAGTTAGTTAAACTTGAAATTTTGGAAGAAATTACCCTTAAAAGCATGAATTACTTATTACAACCTTTACTTGTAAATGAAATATGGATCATTTTCCTCTTGAACTTGCAAAAGTACCCTTGATTTTTCAATAAATACTTCTTACATATTGTCCAGAATTCCCGCCTCCACACAATTAGCCCTCGCCTTGCCTTTTGAAGTTAGTCACACAGACTAGTTTTTGTTTTCTTTGTTCTTTTTTTTTTATTTGTTTGAATTTGCAATTAAACTAGGCTTCTGCTTCAGTCAATGAAAAAAGGCATCTCCAAAGATGACCCATTCTATCTTCAGCTAGGTGAGCCAAACTACCTGTTTCCTACTTTGCCCCCAGACAATTTTGGTTCCTAGTCCAAATTCTCCAGCTTAGCTCAGCTACATACTTGACTTTCAGGCAGGTTAGGGTAGACAATATCAGTTTCTAAGCTGGAATAGGAAGAAATCCACCTTCATTCTAATTTAATGGCCATTTCACTCCCCAGCTATAGCTTAAATGTAAATAATAATTCTTCTTCCAGTAATGACTGTATATTTACCTTAAAATGCCTATTAGACCTTCTGTAGTCGAAACTGTCCTTTTCTAACTTGCCTGTATAGCAGCTAGTACAGCAGGGTCCAACATAATAAAAAGTAATAACTTAGGAAGGGCTTTTCTAGACCACTGTCAAAAGTACAAATGATAAAATGGCATTCTGCAGCTCTGAGGAAGCTGAGTATAATTACTCTTTCCTTCCCACAAATATTTAAATAAAATCATTACAAGTATTTATAAGGTCTAATGTCAGCATTTCTGTACCTGAATTCTCCCACTTTGTCACCAGACAAAAGTGTAGATTTGAGATATTTCATGCTCCTCATAGACTGTTTTTCAGAAACAGACACAATCCATATATATATATATATATATCTCCATATCCTATAACTTTCACAGGAAAATTTGGCAGAATGTTTAAAATACAACCTTTTTTTTTTCCAGTTAAGGAATCATATTATCTCATTGTCTTTAAAAAAAAATGTTTGTCTTTAAAAAAATGATATGAGCCTTCAGGCATTGCAACGCTTGTCTGGTGCTCCTTTTAACTGGAGCCTGTAGTGCAGTATCTGTCTGACAGCTGCTCATGGTCAGGGTTTATTTAACAATTGGAAAGCTGTCACAGCAAACGTGAGCTCCCATGACTTAAAGAAGCAGCAGTCATTTTTTTCTCCAAAGGGCACCAACAGAAAGCCCGTACAAAACGTTAGTTTGCTCCTATCGCTATTAGTTTGGCACGAACATTGCAATGGATGTTCCACTGAAAGGTGATTACGTTTTGTAATACAATTGATTTTAACCCCCTTCTCCCACACAGGTTCTCCCCATATAAAGCAATGAGTAGACAAAAGGAGTGGGCACACGCCTTTCCACAGCAACTTCTAAGTGATTTGAATGATGAATGGGACTGTCTGATTAAAGACAGACAGACATGGGTCATTTACTGGGGAATCAGAAGCTACAACCCTGCTGCTGTCGCCTGGGCTGTGATCAGATTGATGAAGAAACAGCCAGAACACAACAGAGCTGTCCATCCACATTAAACTATTAACCAACAGCATAACAGCTATTTTGACAGCACAGAAAGCTTTTTTTTTTTTTACTTTTTTCCTTTACTTTTTTCCCCCCTTCCCCTCCCTCCACTTTTTTTTTATTTTATAGACAATTATATTTCCTAAAGTCAGTTGATTTCCACAGGTCCACCCATAGTCACGCTCCAAGCAGAACTTACTATATTAGGTGGCAGCCTAAGAAATCTTTCCTTTAACTTCATTAAATCCTATTTTTATGTTAAACCAATATATCAAATTATACTTGCAGAAAAGAACATTGCTCAATTACAAGGGTAAAAGAAACCAAGAGATCTAGATGTAGGGCAGCCTGGCTATAACCTTTTTCCTACTGAAACTGATGCAATTTTTTATTGCTGACTTCAAGGGAAGTAGATTAATGTAATTATATGCCATAGCTTTGGAGACTACTCAAACTAATTTAAGGTCCATTAGTTGACTTCTGCTTGGATAATGTCTTATAATGTAAAGAGGTAGGCGTAGAACTTAATTCTGCCAATTGAAGTCACTTGATACGTTGGAGAGCCACAACCAGCTCTCCTCAACTAAGATTACATTTTGCTTAAATTTCTGAATAGTTCTTGCACACAAAAATAACAATTCAAGTAATGAAAGCTGTAAGTAACAAGAGGAAGAAATGTTGTTAAAATAGGTAAATGTTTTTAGATTACCAAAAAGGAAAAAAAATATGTAACAAGTTGCTCCTAATTCAATAGAAAAATGGTATTTGAAAAATGAGGATAAATGAAATTAGACTTAGAAACAGTGAGAGAGTAAGCCTTGATATATTTTTCAAACTAACCCGACTCTATTTTCTTGATCATAAAAACCTTCACTTTCAGGATCGGATGCTTTTTAGAAGATTTGCTGTCAGTGAAGGAGAGGGGAAAGGCTACAAAATTATTATAAAAACAGTATTCTCAACCATTTTTTGTCCCTCTTAGGCAACACTAAAGGGCAAACAGACATTGTTATTGTAATTTATAGAAGGCATGTGAAAGAAGAACATATGTTCCAATGGAATTACTAAGCTTCTACCCAGAAATTACCCATGTTGCTGCATTTAGATCTCCCACTGCAAAACTACTGAGTTTTAATACCACTATATATTTTGATGACCTATTAAGCTGACAGTACTCACATTTCAGGAATGTGGGTGGATGGATAGATTTATAGAGAACCAGACTTTGGAAGGAGTAATAAAGACAGGTTTTGTAAAATACTTGAACAAATTGTCATAGTGTGCTAAAATCCTACTGATTTAGAATCAGTGAAAGAAAAGTATTGGGTATGGAAAGACTGATGCAAAGAACACTAAAATCTTGGTTATCAAATCAAGCTCGTAAGTCTCCACTGCATAGCCAGAAAATAAATGAAATAAGGTAATATAATTTGTGTGTTGGAAAAAAAAAAAAAAAGAAATTAAGGCAAAGTCATCCATATAAGCATTTGTGAATTTTCCAGATCTTGCTATAGGATTTGTAACTGTCCAATTAGATGCCACAGAGTGGAAGAGATTTAAATTTGCCATCTAGGGACATGCTCACCTCATTCTATAACTTCTATGGTTATGAACCCCTTAGGGTGGTTTACAGCCCTCGGGTACTCCTCTTTCTGTTGTTTGGAAATTTGCTAATGGACTAAGCGAAAGTATGACAGCTTACAAGTATAGTATGAAAACTATAGATACTAAGTAGCAATTTGCAAAGGAGTTAAGGATTGGGAAATTTAAGTGAAAAGGGGGGTGTGCTGCAAATGTTGGGAGGTCCCACTTTATTCCAACATGATAATGATAGAGGCAGATATATCCACTGCCAGCTATGTGTTGAAAAATATATCACTCAGTTTTGTATAAACGTTTGGAAGAACTTTTATATAATAAAAGCAAAGCACAGAATAATTCATGACATTTAGCTACTGCACTGAGCGAGGAAAATAGGGAAGTTATGCTATCTCTGTGCGTGCAAATGGGTGCACAAAATGCATCATCTGCTTCATAGGCAAAGATATTTTCCCTGTTGGCAAGAAGATGAAAAAATAGTACTTTGTTTCTTTGCCCTCTTTGAGTGTCTTATCTACCCAAATGTGACAAGCTGCTGTCTATGTAGTCTGCAAGGACTTTCCAGATATAAGACAGTCCCAATAGCCAAGGCCAGAGGGACCCTCTTGCTCTTTATTGTTTTCAAAATGTAAAATCCTTGCTTGAAATAGTTATTTTACATTTGTCAAACTGAAACATTTGGGGAGTAAGACATAATTTCTGTGTCATAACTGTCATTCTGTAGAAAGGGTCAATGTAGACAGAAAATTCTTCAGGATATACTTGATTTTTATTAGCAGACATTTTAATGTTTAGACTTGGGATTTTTTAGATCTTATTTCACACACGTAAGCCATCCAGTCATAGAAGCTATTAAAATTTTCAATTTTTTTCCAAATACTCTTTCTCTGTATAAACAGAGTTCCTCAGAGAACAAGCCTTCACAGAACAAGAGTTCCCAAGCACACAGGAGCACTAGCTAATGACTGCTCTACCAACTGCTCTTTCAAGGAACCCCTGTATATCACAGATAAATGGAGCACTAGGATCCCTGTGATGCGGCATTGATACAGGCAGAAGGAGAAGGAATGGCCTCCTGATTTGGCCAGCAGCTCAGTAGATTAAAGTTCCACCACTGGCTTTTGGGACAAAGTCTGTGGCAAGTGAAGGGCAAATCCGTCACACCTCAATGACTCTCTATGTCCTAATTATTTGCTTCTTGAGTCCCAGTAGCAGGTTCCAGGATGAAAGTGGTTGGCTGTAGATGGCACCATGAGCTGCTCGGTGCTTGCCCCAGCAGAAAACTTTTTCCATCTTCACCCAGACCTCATAGGCCCAATTACTCACAACATCTCTTTTGTAGCCCAGAAGCACAGCTTGAATGGCTGTTTTCCTCTCACCTTCCAGCCAAACCTTGCCTAAATATCTCCATGAAGAAGGCTCCAAGGACAGACCTGGGAACAGCATCCTCTGACCCAGTGGTTGGACCCACTCCCTGCTGCTCAGTCCCACTGAAATACCCTCTCCTCATGTTTCAGTTCAGTTCCTCATCTGTAATTGCACTAATGACTTTCATAAGTGTGTGGTAGATCCTCCAAAGCATCCAGATGTTTAACAAGAGTGACCAAGTAATTATTTAAATAAGGTGCTCACGTTCAAAAGCCAGGATCAGGGCACGGCCATATTATTTTAGAAGCTTGTTTAGTACAAACCAAGTGGCTGAAAGGTGTTTAGCCACACATGTTCATAATTACAGCTTCTGCTTCACAAATATTTCCCTTCACTTTGCCAAAAAGTGTTCTTTTGGAGTCTAAAGCTTCCTAGCAAATAACATGAAAAATATCCTCTAATGGAAATTACTGTTGCACAAAATATCATTTAATAATTTAAGCTCAGTCTCTAATGTAAGTCTGACAAATAGAATCAGCTGCAAAATCACTATAAGCTGTAAAAAGAACTCCTTAAAAATTATTGTGCTTTAATTATCAAAGATTACAGTGCTAAAACAGTTTAGCAGAGAAGACATAACAAATTTTCAGCTCAAATGACTGTCAGTAATCCTCAATTCTGTTTCATTAAAGGCTTTTACAATCAGATATACATCTAGTACCATTTATTGCTTCGTATTGAAAAAAACAAACACTCAAAATCTAGTTACCACTGCTGTGGCTGAGAGATGAAAAATTCAAAATGAAGAATCCCTAATTTATTTCTAATCTGTACTACATGAAACACAATCATTTTGTTTTAAATTGAAACGGTCTAACATATGGCCTAGCATATAGATCATAGTTTCATAGAATAGAATAGTTTGGGGTAGAAGGGACCTTTAAAGGTCATCTAGTCCAACCCCCCTGCAATAAGCAGGGACATCTTCAACTAGATCAAGTTGCTCAGAGCTCCGTCCACCCTGACCTTGAATGTTTCACAGAGGAGCAGCCTCCAGAGACACCTGGGTGTGTTTGCCCACATGGCAGTTCTCCCAGAATAGTACCTAAAATACCTCTGATCCTCTCTTTGCTTCAGCTCTGGTACGTAGCATTTAAAGAGTATCCAGTGCAATCTGGAGTAAGTTCATTACTCTAATACAAACGTCGATACTCCACTAAAACCATACCATAAAATTTGGTAAAAAGGAGACCAAAACTGAATCTCACATACATCGCTAAAGTTATTCCAGTACTGAAGCAATGGAACCTGGATTAGAAGCTGGTCCCTGTACAAAGCAAACACTGCGATTTATGATGGTTTTATATTATATGATAAATCTCTTAATGGTATAATACCTTTGGAGAATGAAAAAGGATGTCTTAAAAAATAATTTAAAAGTAAATCTCAGTGTAATGGAACTTTTCAAAGTGCTTAACTGTACAATTTTGCTAAGGCGTTTCAGGCAAAAAAAATTATCAGTTGTGTTTAGCATATCACACTCATACTTTAACCATAATTTATATTGAAATTACTTTTCCCCAAAACTAATAAGCATTACATTTTAGCCTCAGAAAAAAAAGTATAAGGAAATTAAAAAATGGCAAACTGGATACCAGTAAAGACGAGACTAAAGGAAAAAAGGGTTTCATACAAAGAAGGAACATATTCAGAAACTTACTTATGCACATTCATCTACACATATGTGCACCAATTTAACTCAGTGAAAATTTCTTCTGAGCCACCCAATTTGTGCCATCGTCATTGCAGTATCTTGTTTTCATGGATCTAGAATGCAGAAGCTATAGGTATAGACTGAATGTATGTGCTTTCCATATTGAATAAACTATACAGGCCGCAGTGATAAGACACATACATTTATCTCCTTGAAGCACGCAATTAATTTGATCTGCTGTTTGCAGTAGGACATTTACCTTTTTTCATAATATACATGAAGAAACCATAGTATCTAGGTATAACTGTGTGAAAACAGAGACTACATAATGTCTATATAACACAGCACCTTAGTATCACTGTACTGTGAGATGTTATGATCACACTGGATCCAAAGCCTGCCTCAGCCCGACAAAGAAATAGAGAAGTCCTTAGACTGAAAAAAAAAACTTACTGAAGTACTGCAAAATATATAGTAATGGAGATAAAAATCAAAACTTTAGCTTTTCTTTTTTTAGATTATCTTTCATTGACTGTATATAGAGTAACCTGTTTTGGTTTAGGTTATGAAGAGTTTAATGTATATACATAACAGGAATGCCAATACAAGCTTTCAGAGAAACGTCCAGGTGTCCATCTCATTTTGTCCCCACCTACACTTCTGAAAAAGTAAACAGTAAAACTTCCCTTGAGTTTAGCGACACATCAATATGTTTCTATATCAGTGTATCTCACTGTCTTTCATGGAATTGAAGTATAAATCAGCACTCATATTAAAAATCAGGTGGTTTTTTGGTTGGTTTGATTGGGTTTTTTAGTGACAAAAATGGGTATTAAAGTACTTCACCGCTCCTAGAATATATTAGATAAGTGCAACTAAGGCAACGGCATTGCATCAGCAGGGAGCTCAGCTGCTCAATTCTCTATATTTATCTACGCCTCTGATGTGGGTTTTGGTTGTAGCAGCAGAAGTCCAACACCACCAGTAAGTCATTGATGTGCCGTGCACCAGAGGCTTTGCTGCAGTGAGGTACGTGAGGAGGGGCATAATGCCACCCATGCAAGTGGCACTAGTCATATCAGCAAGTCCACCCTTTGGGGGTTTGCCCCTTGCCTAAATATAAAAGTTAATGTAAAATAGAGGGATGCTTAAAGATAAGCAGGTGTTTATGCACTCTGGAAAACAGGTCTTGATCGTATAAGGAGAATCTTCCTTATAACTCAGTGTGATGATGATGATGATGACAATGATAATAATAATTATTATTACTATTATTATTTAAAAATACATGTTATTTTATGATGGTCATTTAATATTAAACTCATTTTGAAAATACTCTATGATCATTTCAGCACTGAAAAAAGCAACAAAGGTTGGCAAAAAAAAAAAGTGTAGGGTTTTTTACACAGCTCAGAGCTGTTCACTAGCAAGCTTCAGATTTTGTAACCTCTTTTAAAATGCAGTTTTCTGTGATGTTGATCCTTCTTGTTTAATAATGACAAGGATTCATAAATAAAGCATCTATTATATCAGATAGCAGAATGCCACCTTCTGATAAACCCATGTAGTCTAAGACAAAAAACTCTGACTCCAACTGTACTCCATCAATGTAATGCTACTCTTCTTCTAATTTATGATATTTTTTCAAATTATTATATACTTTAAGAAATTTTTGTTGTACAATGTACTCTAAATAATATTAATTTAAAACTGCACATCCAAATTAATCATCTATTTAATTTGCAAATATATACTTTCTTTCAAAGCCTGACTTGCAATGTGCAAATCTGTCACCTCCCTAACAGGCCACTGCTGTGGTATGTGCAGTAATAGCATTTATAGTAATGAAGAGATATTTTTTTGGAAAGACCTAAATAGACTCCATGTTCTGAAACATAGGCACTATCTGCATTCAGTGCTGTCATTTAAAACAAAAAGTAAAATATCATGACAAAAGATGCAAAGCAGAGATTACTGTGCAAGCAAAAGACTGACATGGAATATTAATTTTCTACAGAAATTAGCATCAAAATTAGCATAGCTGTGCTGTCTTAGAATTCTTTCCATTTCACAAAGTCGCACTGAATTACAGTGAGATTTTGCTAAAGGCGCAGCTGGCATGTTGTGGTTCCTGGGATGCAAATGCACATTAATGGCTATTTGGAAAGGATAATAGTATATGAGAAAATAATCAATGCGTTCTTTTCCTCCTCTTCAAGAGTTTATCAGTCTGTTCCCACACACACTGCAGTTTTATGTCTTGAAAACAGTTTTGAAAAATGTCCATTACGAGATCCAAATCCACAAGCTCTTTGTAGGTTAGCTAGCCTAGGGGAGGTCAGGACTCTTGATCGCAGGATCAGGACAGGATCTGCACAGGTTGGTGCAGGCAGACCTTAGATATATTAAAATAATGACTAAGTTTCTCCAGGGTGTGAGACAGACCAGCTGTATACCAGAAGTGATAGCATACTGTAAACTACCAGAAAAAAAATCAATGCAATTACCTTGCAAAGAACCAGCAGCAACCAAAACCGTAATTCAGTCTTCCACTTTACAAAATTAACCTTTTGAAATGGCTAGTGTCAGACTTCACAGGCCAATTCAGTCATGAACAGCTGTGCAGGTCTTATATTTCTCTTGTAATCCTCCAATAGTGATATATCGTATTTTTCTTAAATCTCTAGAAACTGGAGATTGAAGGATAATGCTAAATGTCATTACTGGAGTGATATGAAAGTCTCAGCTTCATTCTTTAAAATAAGAAGAACTCTTACAGATAACTCATAAATCGCTTATATAAACCTTAAGAAAAATAAGAGTACGTGCTTATGATATTTGGGCTTCACTTTTGAAAGCCTGTTTGATGAGACTGCAAGTGTTTGATTCAGAAGGCTCAGGCACAGAAATGGTTTCCAACTGCGCTCAGGGGCCAAAGGGCTGTAAGGGTCAGTTCACAGCGAAGCTGAACAAGAATGACATTAAATCCAATTCAGCTTTAAAACAATGCCTTCTCAAAGAGGCTTCGCTCTCCTTTCTCAGGCTGGGGTAAATGCTCTAAGGTCAGGAGGCCACAATGCTTGTCACTGTATTCAATGCACATTAAAAAGACAGGCTATTAAGGAAGAGCCTCTGACATTTACTTGGGAGCTAACCCTCCCCTCTTACACTTGTCCCCTTCCCCCATTTCAACACATTCTCTAATTAAGCATCAATACAAGGCAATATAATTGAACAGATGTAGTAGTCATTACCAGGAATTACCCATTCCCCTATCAAATCAGAGCGTACAGAAAGGGCTGTGTTTGGAATGGGTGAACTTAATTGCCCGATGGTCCCCAAGAGGGATGTACAAATAGATCAAGACATCACACACGCACAACTGATCTCAGCTCTGACACAAGCTTTTTGTCACTCCCTCATCCATCTTTGCTTACTAGGGTTAACGGTGGCTGGAGCCGACACCAGGCAATTAAATAAATAAGAACATTGGATGTGTTTCAAATGAAGCATATCAGAATGCAGGATTTAGTGACATTTTGATTAAAGGTCCATACATGGTGAAAGCTTTTTATGAGGCAGCTGCTTAAAAGACAATCTATTTGAGTAAAAACAGATCAGGGTAGCTGGTATCCCTTGGCAATTTACTGTGAAACATTTGTTTGCTTCACAACGATCTGATTCACAATCATTGCACTTGCACGGTTGGTTGATTAAATCAGTATCTCTAGCAAGTCATTACAGGGAGCAAAGAAAAAAAAGTCAATTGCTAAAGTAATGCCCCTCTGTGTTATGCAAAATGGATAAATCGCAAGAGTGCATTCCATTTCCTTTTTCAGCACCTCCTTCTCTGTTTCCATTTCCCAGTATAAAGTAGTGGGTTTTTAAGTTACAGAGTCATAAATAGTATTTAATTAAGAAAAGTGCTAATCCAGAGCAATGGTGAAAGCTGTTCTGAAGGGAAAGCACTACCAACAGTTTAATAAACAATTACAGATTCACTGACACNTAGAAAAAACAGTAATTTGAATCTGATCATGCAAAGAACACAAGCCACTCTCCAGCTCAGGCTGCCTCTCCCTCTGCCGTGAGCTGCACTTTGACAAGAGATGCCTTGGTTCCAACCTGGGCTATCAGAAGTAACTAAGGACTATTGAAAAGCACAGCTATGGAAGTATTCAGGCAACAGAAAAGAAAAAAATAAGACAGAGCCTGGCAAGCAGGGAAAATGTCAACTCTGGAGGGTCGTGCTGCATTTATTTAGGCCTGGATGGGTGTCAGTAAGTAGAAGAGAGCAATAGCTGGCAGGGACACAAAGTGGGAATTAAGCGACAACTCTTATACTGCAAAAGCACAAACTAAAAGATTGAATTGCTTAATTTAGATAAATCTCCATGAACAAGAGCATTTCTACTTTTTTTTTAAATTGTATTTTATTTATAAAATGCTACCCTAGGCAGTTTCCAAATTGCTCAGTGAAAAGGTTGTCGATATCATTAGAGAAAGATGAAGGAGCCTTTTAAACTAGGTGCAGTTTCTGCATTTCTCTTCATTGTAATGACCGTAACACAATTTTGCTGTGACAACGTACCAGATTCCAAGGATACACTGAATGCCTCAGCAGCTCTGAATATGTAGCATTCCCCAGATGGAAGGGAAGTCAAAAACTTTAGTACAACACTGTTCTCATGTTCACCATAAAGATAGTTCTGAAACAGTAGAGCCATACCTTTGACAGACGCTCATGCACTGTGTCACAATCTGAATAATTTTCTTCTTCATAAGCATATTTTTCATTATCTTCTCCTTATTTTTGTCTGCATCTGACATCTTAGGCTAGTAGTTTCTATATCAAAGATCTTTTTTGCCTGTTCCATTGCATGCACATTAAAATAAACTCCACAGCATGGTAAGGTACATGTCATTTGCTTATTTCAAAACACTGTCTCACACAGAAGTATTTCTAATGAGTTAGTATTACCTGAAACCACTTACACAACATGTGCAAGTCAAATAAAATTGCCTGCAACAAGCACTAACACATTATCCAAATTTTGTCAAAGATTCTAGTTAGATTGCACAAAATAGAGGTCAATCTTCTCCATAAAAACTGATTTGTTACACTGTGACCATGGAGCCAGCTTTAAATGTAATGCCATTGTCCATCTCTTATATTCTAGTTACTGATTAATGCTTCAGAGGTGCATTAGAAGGTCCCGTATTTTCTTTCTCTGTGGATTACAAGCAATATATTAGATGAATGCAACAGATGGGATCCAAACAGGACCAGATTCTTAAGTGTGATCTGAATGATCACAACCCGATCAACATCCTCTGAGCCATCTCCATATGCCAAGAAGTGAGTTTCATTGAGTTGAGTCTTTTATGAATAGAAATAGTTGTATTTCCCTCCCTCAATGGTCTTCACTAATCTCTTGTCTACTTAAGAGACTGTTAAAGGACTTCCTTTGTGGTAGACTGCCCCTTCTCAAACTCTCATTTGTATTTAAGAGGGGGATTTTGTTGAGAGTCAGGTTGACAATCTAGTAAACGACTGTTCAGAAATCATGAATCAGACCTCAAATTCAAGGTTGTGGTTTGAAATGTATTTATTCTTAAATGTAATATTCAGACTAATTTTAATTTATTTACCTTTGCTTTATCTGGGTTATTTGAGAGAGCTTATGATGACCCTTTGAAAATTAATCATAGAATCGTAGAATGGTTAGAGTTGGAAGGGACCTTAAAGATCATCGAGTTCCAACCCCCCTGCCATGGGCAGGGACACCTCCTACTAGAGCAGGTTGCTCAAAGCCTGGCCTTAAACACTTCCAGGGACGGGGCAGCCACAGCTTCCCTGGGCAACCTGTTCCAGTGCCTCACCACCCTCACAGAAAAGAATTTCTTTCTAGTATCTAAACTAAGTCTCCCGTCTTCCAATTTAAAACCATTACCCCTTGTCCTGTCGACAACTTCAGGAAGTGGTAAAGGCAACAGACACCTTCACTGATTTTGTTGCCTGAAAGTTAAGCAACAGTAACAAGCAGGTGCTTTATGTGCAGTCAAAGTCTGTTTATCTGGCACTAATTATGAGTGGTTTGTTTGACTCATACACTTTTAAGGTTCTGTTACATGATTAACTCTCTAGATAGAGACTATATCCTTAGTGTAACTTTACACAGTGCTTAGTCCTCAGGAGTACAAATGAAGTCTCTGAATATTTTCCTACTATGAGGCTGAGATGTTTTTCAATGCCTAAAGGATCTGTGTACTCAACCTCCATTACATTAAAGACAATCTGAGGGATATTTGTGTGATCTGCTTTAGGTTTTCACTGTAGATTTTCTAAATTGCCTCTTTGGAAGTCTCTGCCTCTTACCATTGATTGGGTGGGGAAGTCAAATGCCTGAACTGGGCTTTCTGAGCTGCACCTAAGGGTTGTGTCATGGGGTAAATTGTTCAGGAGCTTTCACAAGTGTCTAAATACCCATGGTTGTTTTGCAAAAGAAAACATTCCTTCGCTAAATTGTCAACCTGCACCTCTCAACAAAATCCCCCCCTTAAATTCAAGTGAGAATTTGAGAATGGGCCAGTCTACCACATCTACAGTCACTTGAGCTGTGTGGGTACAGAAGAAGGTAAACAAAGACAGAGACACCTGACCACCCCCTATTTGAAGAATTAGCATGTCCTTTCTTTTCTACCAGCAACCATGATCGCTGAAGGCTATCTGCAAAGCATTCCGAGATCAACTGATGTTTAAAAGCCCCTTAGCGCACAACAAAGTAACACAATCAAAATTTGATCCATTTATAGCCCTTTCTAAGCACAGCGCTGAAACATAATCTCTTTTCATTTAAAATATGAGAGCACGCTGCTGTGTGAGATCTGTTGCCTGCAGTACAACTGATGATACTTTAGATAAGAAGGATGAGATAGCTTTCAGTCTTACAAAGGTAACAGACCACTTTAATGAAAGTTTAGAATTTGTGTTTAATATTTAATCAACTTAATACTTTGATTTATGTAGGCTACTGTATATCCTCCAAGGGAAAGAGGAGAGTACTTTCACGGAAGAGCATTTGGGGAGAAAAATGTTGACATTTCTACTCAAGTTAAACTCCTAATTGTGTATAAATCTTTTATAGTTCTTCTGTTTCTCTGAATAAATTGCTTTCACATTGCAAACACCAAATCAGACATTCCTAAACTGTGGTTTATGATGAGCACTCACCATAAAACACTATCTTCTCTACATTTCCAGTACACAAACAGCACTCATATCAGACACCAGGAGAATCATTAATGCACGCACAATGCAGGTCTATTGTCATGTTCTTCAACTCTGTAGAAAACCTCTACTGAGACAGCTAAAAGCAGTTCTTGATACAATAAAACAAACCCATGATATGCCATAAAAAGGCTAAAGAAGAAAAGACTAATAGATTTATGCACAAAAGTCATTAAATTCTTATCGATGATGTCAGATTTGGATACCTGCTTCCTAAGCATGTAGTGTTAGTTGAGATGGAAGGTCTACGTATATAAACTTTAATATGACAATACAGTCGTTTCCGCCGTACACTTTTTTAATAGAACACAACATAATGAAATATTGAAAATGTGCATCAAAACATACTGTAAAAGTATCTGATGGCTACCTGCTTTCCTATACAAGTAAGGGATTGGCAGCTTGGTTACCATACCCTTGATGACTGCTAAATACAAAATAATCAAGTGCATGTTCTGGACTAGTAAACTGTAAATTCTGTTGTTATTCACTGTCATGATAAGATTGCAGTATTCTCTCTTCTCCACCTCTGATGGGATACTTTGAAATTGTCTCTTGCTCCACCTAAAATCGTATATCCCTTAGCAAGTGCACACTTAGTGCATTGACTTTTGACTTTTACCATTTCCTTTCAAATGCCAATCCAAAAAGCGTGTCAGCACAAGAAGAGTCACATTATCATTCACCCAGTCCATTGGTAGGGGTCTTGGGGAGGGAAAGTGGGCAGATTAATTTTGTTCCCACAAGAAATAAAGTAAGTGACCTATGAAATGCAAAGCTGACCTTTTATTTGTTATCAGTCATCTGGACAAGTAAAGGGACCACCCTCTTTGTTATGCTTATTGGCCTTTTGTCAACACTACATGCTCCAAACTGGTATTTTCTGAAAGGCTAAACAAACTACAAGTGACCTGCCAAATCATAAAAGAAATCATGGCAGAACCATGAGAAAAATCATCATCCTGGTCATGGGTTCACTAGACTTTTGGGCAAGAAAGTGTGAGCAGAAGTAGCTTTGTCCTGCGAACCTCTAATCTTTGCAGCCCCCTAATATTCAGAGAAGCAGCAAGCAAAACCTTCCAGAGCAGTTGTACTTCACACACACTAAAATCCTTAGCACTCACTTGATGCAGTAAAATAGGTATCTCATTCTACATTACTTCACACTGCTTTTACAGTGGTGTAAATTGATTGGTTTTAGCGGCTTCCAGAGCGAGTGATGTGGTAATACAGAAAACAATACTACTTTTCTATTGTGAAAAACTGATATTAACCAATAAGGCATTTAAAATTTCAAAAGAAAAGCCAACACACAGCTTTGTATGTGGCTACAGTTAAACGATAAGACATCATTTGTTTCTAAGGCCACCTGATAATGGATTAAGGGAGATGCCACCTGGTCCTTTCCCAGCTTGCCTCTCTCACAGACAAGGGACAACTGCTCAGGGACAACCAGGTCTCTAACTGCCCCAGGTGTCATGTCACCTTTAGGCACTCCAGGCCAGAGGGTGTCATGGACTGGTCACAGCTGACTCCCCCAGAGCTCTGTCTACTCATACTTTCTCTAGGGTCATATTATTCATCTTGCACAGCCATAACATTTAATACTGGATTTCTCACCCAGGCTTCTTTTATTCATGGCACCATGCGAGCAAGTCTAACAATTGGCAAAGTGCTGAGGTCAGCTGTCTTGTAGCTGGAATCCAAAGAATCCAAACGATGGATGTATTTTACATATGTTTACCGAGTTCCTCATGCATTAGCTCATGCATTCTTCCAGTAGTTCTCATCTTCTGTCATATACATACCATTTAGTTTATTGTTTTAGCCATATGCTAAATATACTCTCAAGCTCCAGTTACTAGCAAACAGCACATGTTTTATTTGTGCTATGTATTTTCAGCTGCCTATTTGGATGTTTCTTGGTCTATACATCTGCTACGGGTGGTTTGTATAGACTTCTGTTAGTCCTTTGAAAGTCACTTCCATGACTATAAAAAGCCACTTGGTAGTTAAGCGTTTAACTGCTTAATCAGCCACACACTCAAGCTCCCATTACTTGAGACATGCATACAGTAGATTTAGTATTTTTCAGACTCAGGTAACACTGTTTTAGCCTTAAGCAAAGAAAAAAGGGATGCTATGACATGTTCCTTTCAGCTAAATTCTACTAATTCAGAAAAACTCTTTCCGCAAATAATTTCACTGTTTAAGGTCTTACATAATATGATTATTTTCATTGAATTCAATTCCTATTTAAACAGGAAAAAAAAATTGTCAGTAGGTATATCAAGAAGTTATTTCTATTTTTTGAAAAGGTTAAAGCAAATTTACACATGTGCTCCAGGCAAAACCTGACCATTTTCATCCTGCCGAAAAAACTGTTTTGCACAAGTGAAAGCTGGAAGAATTAAAAATAACCCCTGGTACTAGAGAAACACAAAGCTGTTGCTGAAAGAAAGCATATAATTTCTGTGTTGTCTGTAGTGTAATTTTTTTTTCACATAGTGCTGTTTCCAAAAGATGCTGAGCAGCTATAAAATATTTTCACTGACTCTTCACTTTCGTACATCTTCACGATTGCCATTACTTCCATGACTCTATATAATCAATTACTTTAAGTAAAAAGACACTCTAACTCATGACACAAACACATTAAAATTGCATCACTTAATAAGGAACCAGTTTGAGGACAATCACAGCACATACCTAAAATGTTCAACATGGTCTTTGGATGTTAGCTGTAAACAGCCAGAATTCCTTGCACCAGAATGAACGCTTTATAGCATGGAGTAATGGCATCTGTAAATATGGAGCATGACATGCTGGAAGCATCTGAACAACAGTAATTGCAGCTTCTACTTGAAATTCTTTCAGGGAATTTGATGAGCTCAAGTTTCAGTACCACAATGAAAAATTCATACTTTAAGAATGGACAGGGGAATGGAATAATGAAGTAATGAAAGAAAAGACTTCAGGGGACTTGCTTTTTTTCCTTCTTTATTGTGGGCCTGCTCCTCTACAAACAGCAAGTGTCTGCTATAAAATGACAAATCTCTTCAAATCATAACAATTCCAAAGAAATACAAAGTAGAAGGGTGGAGGGAGAAAAGGCTATGAAACTTTGATGGGTATTTTCATCGCTTTCAAAATGCTCACTGGTGTCAGCAAGGTCAGGATTTTTCCAAGAAAAACTGAGTGCAATTAGAAAATGTCCCAAAAAACATCACTGAAACAGAAGCTACATCCATATTAGCAAACACTGTGGAATAACAGGAGCAAATCTGGGCAGCAAAGCTGTTATGCTGAGGATCAAATGCCCAATCCAGGTGCACTTGGGACATTTTACTTTGGACTTCATTATAGTTTGGTCTTGTGGACTGAATGCCTGTGGGCAGTTAATGACGATTATGCTATTGAAGCACAACTTCCAGTTAATTTTCACCTGGAATAAAATTTGATGGCACCAAGATCATTCTACAGTGTGAATCCAATGTGTACATTCCTGATCTGAACTAAAATGCTAAACACACCAGAATCTACAGCTAAACTTAGTAAGCTTTTGCCATAATATTTATATATCCTTTCCCACAGTCACCAAAATTTCAAACGCTATTCCTTGTTGATTTATAAAGAATATTTTTTTCAACTGAGACCACTGTAAAATAGTTTGCAACATAAAGATTTTATTTTTATGCTCATCTTATCCATTTATCACTCATTTTCATAATGATAGCCTTCACTGCAATCATTCCATCAAATCACAACTAAATCAAAATGCATTCAGCTGTTGGTAAGAACATGAAAGATCAGAAAGGTTTGTCTCAAGTACCAGAATTGCTGTGTAGGTCTGAGGTACTTGCACGATTGTTGAGGATGAGCATTGCCTATTTTGTCAATACAACAAGAACTACAAAAATAATTTTACAACTCACATTCTTAATACTTATTATTAATCTAAAAGGGAAAGTTCATCTATGTGGGTATTTATATAGATATTTATATAGATGGCCAATTAGTTATTTTTATCAGCCTGTATTTGTGGAAAATACATTATGCTTAGATTCCTTTCTCAACTTCCTCCTTGAACTGAGAGGCCTGAAATGGGTGCTGTACCCCAGATGCAGCCTCATCACTCCCAGGAACATGTGCAAGAGTGATGTAAGTTGCAATACAAGTGGGATACAGGGTGAGTTTCAAACCAGTTCAAAGAGCTATAGCTGTGGTGTAGGTGGGCATCAGGGCTGTGCCTGTGTGCACATCAAGTCTACTTGGGCCATTAATCCCCTGAGTGGGCCAGGAATGCCTGCACAGATGAGCCCATGGACTGATCTGAGTCCAAAGACCTACTTTAGCCAAGCTGAATGGCTGAATCCCAGCCACCTCCACAGCACAGACACTAACTGGTGCAGGAGCTTTCCAAGGGGGGATGTTGGCCAGTCCTGAAGGTGCCCCCAGGAAGGTCATTCTGTACCTGGACTGATGTAGACCTTTCACCGAATTGATCCACATCGTTTGGGCCAAATGTGATCAGACACTCTCCAAGGTGTTTTATGCTGCAGAATCAAGTAAATTGTACATCAATAAGTTATTTTTAAACATTCATAAGAAACTGGTCCTGCAGGTGAAAGCGTGGTCATATCAGACCATAAGTACATAAGTAAGACAGGGGATGTCTTGTATGTATGTTAAGATAATTTATAGCGATGGATCACATCTGCACTTAAGATGATGTAGGACACTGGCCACTGGATATAAGAATTCAGCAAAACAGTGCTTCATTATAAATTATAAAATACTTCTTACAGTTTCTTTTTCAGAGATATTTTAAATGTAACACAATTATATGCAGAAAAATGATAAATTACTTTGAATTTTAACTTTCAGTAACACAAAAAAAACCCACACAGGAAATGTTATTATTTTCACAGCAGTTTTAAACAGACCACCTAGTTTTTTAAACGAGTCCATATGTGCATATGTGTGTATATGTAAATATCTGTATATACACACAAACATAACTTTACACAGAAGTCTTTTTGCAATGATTCATGAATAAATCAAATGCTTAATTCCAAATACATTTTAGCAGTAACAGAAAAATGTAACATTTAAACAGCTCAAATTTATAGTTATCTTGGAAATTGTCTAGAAATAAATATTAGTACTTAATGGATAAAGCTCCACTATTTCTAACTCTCAAACTATTTTTAATAGAAGAATTAATGTCTTTATTTCTTTTTAATGTGTGGAACTACTGCTGTAAGCAAACCTGCATGAACAAGAGTGTGTGTGTATTTACACACACATACCTTTCAACACATCATGATCAGAGAATAAGGATCTGATTTTTTTATTCTGTAATATTAAAAATGCACTTTCATATTTCCCTGGCCTTAACCTAGTCCTTAATCCTGCGAACTCTTCCACATAAGAAGCCTCGTGTGAAAGCCTGCATGAAAACCACAAAAGGTAACAAGAAAAATTAACTTGCACCTTCCCATGTGGAACTGACTACAGAACTGCTGATTTAATCTACAATTAATAGGGCAAAGAAGAACAAGTACCGCAGCATCGGCTTCACTGCACAAGCTAATAAAAGTGGCCAAATTTCCACTCCTCTTATCTGCAGTGCATATATCTGCTCATCAACTTACCACTGCGTATTTCTCACTCATCTCATACTCAATTTCCACCAAAGGCATTACGAATCCAGTGCAAAGAAGAGCTGTGTAGCAGGCCTTAGAGATTTGCAATGCAGACTGAAGAATAGATTTTTGCTACTGTTTCAGTCTGCATTTTCTTACATGGATACAGATTATTCTGAAAAGTAACAGTGTCATCCTGGAGCGTAGTTTGAACTACGATACACCAGCTTAATGGAGAAAAGGGAAGAGCTTTAGTACACATTAAAAGGACTAGATGTACAAAGGTGTTGAAGCACACAGAAAATTACTTGCACTATAAAAAATATCGCTAAGGCAATCTCTAACACACTATTATAAAATTTATATCTATGTAAGAAATTAGAGTGGTGCTCCAAAAAGCAGGACTAAGTTCCACTTCTACTATAGCTAATAAAGCATTGCTAGATAGGAAGAACCTAAAAACTATAATTTATTATAATTTTTCTTAATTTGCCTCCTGAAAAGGAAAAGGATTTTCCATAGCCAGGAGAGTCCTTTAAATCAGTGCTGGGACTTTCTGCTTTATCAGCATCTGCTACATCCAGCGGTGAGGAGAGCTCGTAGCCGATTTTCATGTGAAGAACTTAAGAACATGAAGACGTTAATCTCCCTGTCAGCAAAGTATTGATAAAAAGACTGACATCTTACAAGTTTATCAAATTTCAATAATGAAGCAGATCTGGTGTGGTACAGGAAAGCTGGCTATTTATATGAACAGGGGCCTGAGTATTACACAGAGTTTCCCGATAACCTGAAGAAATGAACAGGACACAAGCTTGGGGAATATTAGATGAATATTGCACACATTGGTAATAAAAAGCAGCTTGCTGAGTTGGGATGATGTTCTTCTGGGGTTGTACAAAATGCTACAGCACCAAGTAATGGATTTTACTGTAAATAATTATTTCTTCTGCAGTAACATGTGGGAGCCCACATGTTGTATTGTCTGGCTAGAAAAGCAGGGAGTACAAGGTTATCTCTGCAGCAACAAATAATCAGTAAAAAGTGTGAATCTTCTTGGGAAATTCTATGTTTTGTGCCTGCTTCCAGCTGTCTGGAGAAGAGCCATTTCCAGCCTAAAACCTGTGTTAGCACTGCATTATGGACAGGCAGTCACAGCCTGCCTCCCGCACGGCCTCTTGGCCAGCACAACACTAGTGCTGACACGGCTACGTGAATTACCTGCCAGAGAGCTTAGCGTTCCAGCAAAGTGAGTTTGGATTTGCCCACATCTATAGTCACAGCCTAAGGAACACTTCAGTCATATGCAAAACTCTCACATTTCCATCAGCTTTTTACACTTCGGGTGCAAAACAGCATTGTCACGTGTCGCGTGTGTGACATGCAATCCACGCTGACAGACCCTTTCCTTACAGGTGAACACCTGAGTGCAATACAACTGTCTCATATCATTTCACCCTCTTGGCAGAGGATTTTCGACATCTAAGAAGACAGAAAGAATCAAACTAGCAGATATCAGTAATGAGGTAGATGTGAAGCAGTTAGGAAAATAAAACAACAACAAACCACCCCAAAATCCAAGTGCTAAGGCTTGCAAAGGGTTAGCTGAGAGCAGAGATAGGCCTTCAGGCTTACAGCTTTTTTGAATTCTTACAAGTATTATCAGTCTTGAAAAGTGACATCTGGTTTAGTGAGGATGTTTTATCCATTCCTGACATTAGATAAAAACTCAGCAGGTTTTTTGGTTAGTATGCTAGAGCACAAAAGGAGAAAAAAAAAAAAAAAGGTAAAAAGAAAGTATCCTGCCAGAAACCACTACCTCAAAGCGAGATAACCACTCTGCTAACAAATTACTCCACTGGAATCTCACCATATGTCGCTTGCACTCTACCTGTTGATATTTATGCTTCAGGCAGCAGCAGAGGAAATTTAGAGAATCTCTATGCTGCAGCAGAGGTGAAAACTCTTTTTTTAAAGATCATATTTAAGAAGCTGACCTTCAAGCAAATTTCCTGGCACATACACTCACCTTCACGCAGAGCGGTGTTCAACTGTCTCGGCAAGCCAGAGCCCTGAGACTGAAATATTACTAAAGGAGGAATGATAAAACTTCAAGAGTATTTCTTTTCTTTCTCTCTAGACTTTTTTCTTTCTCTCTAGAACCTGTGCCAATGTTTTACCCGTGACGGGAGAATAAGTGTGAACATCACCTTCCATTAATTTAGTTTCGTCTTTCTGACATCAATTCCAAAGGGCCTGTAGTTCAACCAGCTCAGGAACTGGCAGTTTCTGTATCGGTGAAGAGTGACGCTGTGACTCTCTAATATTGGCCCTGCCAATATCTCACAACCTGTGGTCTGAGAAATCATTTCTAGAGGCATGGGGACATTCGGGTTACAGCGCTGTTCACTCCATAGTCTATCTATTGAGAAAATGGTGCAATGCCCCCTGGGTCTAGTGGCCTCCATTCTGGTATGAGACTGATGAAGTTAACACAGACCTCTCAGTTCTCACTACTGCTGGATGGAAAGAAGCAGGGCCACTTGACACAGCCAAATTTTCTGTCTTCATCACATTCAGAAGGGTAATGTGCTCTCTACTGCATATCGGGAATGGCTCTAAACTTTTCTGCTTTCAACCAGTGACACAGGAATTTTTCAAGTGACAAATCCGTTTTCTTGGGAAAATGCCACAAAAATTCACTAGCACATTGTAAAAGAAGATGCAGTATCTGGACACTAGTTTATTGAAAGCCTTTGCACAGAGAGTTTTCTGATACTACATTTGGTTTAAAAATTTATTCCAGGCCCTTCATATACAAATAATATTTATTCATTAAAGATCATGAAGAATTATGAAAAATAGAATGTCTTAGCTTCGAATAACATTGAAAAAAAAACCTTGATATGTTTTAAAATCTTAGACTTTCTTTAAAAAGTTTCTCTTAATTTCTTTCCAGCCTCACTGTTTTTTCATTTGTCCTCCCCAGTTATAGTCTACTATATACAATGTAAAGTAAATCATAGCAATTTTAGGAGCTGTTTAGTATTTTTGAGAAGTTTGACAAAAATAGCCTTTTCCTATTTATCTTTTTCAAACAGGTATCTGTTCACTTTCAAATGTCACCTTGAACTGACAGTTCTTGTTTAGTTTTCTTCTTTTTTTTTATTTTTCCTCTAAGGAAAGAAATCTGAAAAATAAATTCTTACTAAAATTCTTTGGACAACAAAGTAATTTTTTTATTTCCTGTTACACAATAGTTTAACTACTGTGCCAGTTGCTACAAAAGATAGTGATTTCATTACATTAAGAGAAAATAAAAGACATATTGCTTCTGCTTATGTACACTTTGTAATTCCACATCACGACATGGAAATTATTAATCTTTCTAGCAGGAAAGGTTTCAGTTTTCACTATTATTTCTAATTCCCAGAATTAACTTTATTTTCTTAGGGAGTCTAACACATAAATCTTTGTCTCTTGTACATTTAATGCATCTCTTCTATAGAGCCCTATGGTCGAAGTCAGGACACATTCACAAGTTAGGTCTTTCTGAATCCCAGGACATTGCAAACTTGTATCATCTTTCTGAAAAGGATATATATTAGAAACTTCCGTAAGAGTGAGCAACAGACAAAAAAAAGCAAAAGAAAAGCTGCTAATAAAATGCAGACAGAAATAAAAGAGGGGATAAATAGGGGCATTGTGGTACTCAGGCTCAGCCTGAAGAACAATCAGGAAAGATTATTGGCCTCTTCTCTTTCAGCCTCTTCAACACAAGACAGGCCTGAAAAACTGTTCTCATTTAAAGAGAATGAATGGAAATAAAATGCCCACTCCATGTGGCTAATCACTCCTCTCTTCACCCTTTGAGTCTGAGTCCCTGCTGAATTCTGTCCTTCACTGGTCAGGAAAGTCTCTAATGATATGTAATCCCAGAGCTGGGGGAGAGGTCATGCGCTGACTGTTGAAATTACTGTGTGAGGTATCACATTCACCAGAAGGTCAAACTAGGTGATCACGCTAATCTATGGTCTAGGTCACCATACTACCTGCTGCAAGTCTTAATAGCCTGCTGGTACTCATATTTTGAGTTCTTTATCATTTTTCCAGGAAAGGAGAAAAGTAAGGTCATATGATTATGAACCCTAGGGCATACATCTCCTGCACATATAGACTACCTTGCCACATTTCACCATCGCACCATAAATACATCATGAATGAATTTCATCCCATCCTCCAAGAAAGTTATTATAGGGTAAGTGTGATGAACTAGTATAGTCTCTGTTATAAAATATATGTAGCACAAACCTTCACCTACAACTGGCTCTTAGCTTGTTGAGCTCACATGGAAGACATGGCACAAGCAGAAAATAGCCACCTGCACACTAAGTATGTTACTGTTGTCATTACTGTTGGTAGCACTATTTTGTGACAAAGTCATGCATGTGATCCAGGAGCCATGTTGCTGTCCTCTGCATGATCTTATACCATTTTTATTTGGTGGCCAGAGTGTCCCATTGCAAAAAATACAAACCCAAAGATAATACAGGTGGATAAGAGACTTTAAGAAAACAGCAGGGCAATATTGCTTCACACACCAGGCAAACCTCTCAGCACATCACCAGACTAATCACTGTCACTTTGTTGATGAATCAGAGCAAAAAAGAATGTTAAAAACAAACTTCAAGAGAAAAAAAA
>JAHREE010000225.1:3236547-3261473 GCA_033628505.1 Tringa tobata
TCTCTTCTCTTCTCTTCTCTTCTCTTCTCTTCTCTTCTCTCCTCTCCTCTCCTCTTCTCTCTTCTCTTCTCCTTTTCCTTAAAATGTCAAATATTTCTTCTGACACATAGGATTTACAGTAGATAATTTTCACAGATTCAGAGGCTGTCCCTTTAGAGCTCTAAAATATATGCTGTCTGGACCTGCACATATACAGACTGTGGAAGTCTAACTAACTAATACTCAGTTATGCTTCCTTAGGGATATGCAAAGGTGACAGTTTGACAACTGCTTGGGGATAATGAAGTTCAAATATTCTGAGGTTGGGGACATGGATTTTGGCTGGTGAAAACTGAATAGCCATCTTTTCCATTAACCCACGGTCTTAAAGATATACCTCATAACATTAAAATCAAAAGAGTTAGAATTTGCATTTAGTTTTAGGGGATGCTGTTTGAACAAGTCTTTTTTTAAGTTTTGCTGCTGTAGACCCTGTACTTTCCTGTTCTTTTTTTATCCTATTTTACCATTACTTTGACATTTTCCAGGTACAGAATCTGAATCCTTTTGTATGCCTCCACTGCTGTGATAATGTGCTGCTATCCCTTTTCCTTACTTTCTCCCTTTTTCCCATTGCTTATAATCTTTTTCTCTACAGTCTTTTGAGAAACTCAACTGTAATCACTACCATTTTTAAAGTCTTACTGACTGTTATAATCTGTGATAAATGTGCGCCTTCGAATAAATTTACAAATCCAGAAAACGAAAATGCAATAAAAGAAACAAACAAAAAAGTTGCATTTATGATTCGGTCACCCAAGAAACTTGATTTTTATAATAACCTCTACCATACCAGCACATTCATATAAAAAAGTCTTAAAATCTGTACTGAAAAAAATCTGAATGCTACTGTACAATGGTCAAGTCTTCAATTAGTCTATTGAGCTGCTCAGACTGAGGTAGGATTTTAGTCTGATGAAGCTCCTGCCACATTTTTTGCATGGGATTTTACTTTAAAGAAAAATCTTTTGATATGCAAATTAATTACTAGATCCAGGCTCAAACTGCAACCAGATCAGATGAGTTGCTATCTTAATAGTTTGCCACTAATCTCATTATATTTACAACAATTTGTTAGAAACGAGCCTCCACATTCTCTTGACTGGACTTCATAGCCACATATCAGTCTTGATCCATGAAAGACTGTCATCAATTTAGCAGCACTAGCACAGTCCAAGAAGAATTGTGGGACAACACATGCCTGAGGAAGATGACAAGCTGAGAGTGAATAAATCCAGAACCAGGTACCAGAACACTAGTTTTATGATCAACTGTCGTCCAGTGTAAATAGAGCAGAGTGCTGCTTCTCGCTTTTATTTATCTGTGGAGAAAAGGTGCTTAATCTTTCCAGTTGCTGAAAGACAAGGAGAGGTTTCAGAGCAAATGTGGCAGCTTGTATGGGAATCTCTATTTTTAGTAGCACCTGAATCACACAATTCCTGCTAGGGTGACTAATTTTTCTCATTACAAAGTAGAGCTTCTGTCATACAAATATACTTTGTGATGAACTTTTTTAATGCTGGTTATAATGGAGTTGGATAGGATACATTTTTTTATATATACAGATACTAGTCTATGAAATGTGCTGAAAAGGTGCCCAGTACTTTAAAATCTCAGTGCATTACAATCTGATATTAATTCTGCATCCCTGCGTTGTAAAAGGTGACAACTCCTTGCAGTTCAGAAGAGAGACTTGAGGAAAGCAAGTCTAAGGCTCCAGAGGAAGCACTTAGTTCTTGAATCTCTGCAGATTTAGGCTGTTGCCATTACCCCTTCCTCACAAAAGAGAGAAGAAATATGTCCTGACAGCACAAAGAAGTGCATTGGCTTTTTGTCATGATGCCCAATGTCAGAGCTGGGCGAGAGCAGTAGCTGAGAAATTCAGCTTTGTACATCACATGCAAGTTCAGGAATGAATTGTATTTGCCAGCTTCCTTTCCTGGCTAAGCTGCACTGCAAACACACTGAGGACACAGCCAAGGTTCATCCCATCTCACTCCTCCACTGGTTTATGTCCCTTGTGCAGGAGGAGTAGCACGGGGAGGAACAGAGAGCCTACTGAAGCAGCAGAATCACGGTCTGGCTGGATGGAGTTAGATTGCATCTACAAGAGGTGACAGAGCACATTAAAAAGAAGGGAAAAGAAAGGGAGAGACAGCTAGTGACATCCTCCAGCAAGTATATTGGAATGCCTCCAGCCATCCTTCAAAGGTGGCCACGTGCACATCAGACACTGCTGTTGCCTCTCACAGCTGAGCTGTGATTGCTCTGCAGCAACACTAACAACACTTGCACCATGTCCAGGACTGACACGATGCTCTTGAAAGACAAGAGAATTACAGTGGGGCTGGGGGCCCTTGAATTAATACTTTTATCAGTGCTAGAAAGCATGGATGGAAACAGCTAACTGAGGAAGTTAACCCAAGTCCTGCCCATACTGCTGTCTCTGGTGTCTATTTCAGTCCCTGTAGTCGTCAGGCTGACACTTTGACAAGCCGTAAATGTCTCCTGATGAAAACCATTAAAAACATGGTGACTGTTTATAGAGTGCTATGTTTTGGCATGTCGCCCTAAGCCACACTGTATCAACACTGCTCCAGAAGAGATCCTCTTTGGGGCTCTTGCTGGAACTAGGAATAGCAAAATCTCTGACACCTCTTGAAAAAGTTGAATGTGCAACACCAAAAGCTAACACATAAAGTGCAGGGAACACAAAGCTGTGCTGTCTTGCCACCCTTTTTCAGCTGTCCTTTGAGAGCTCCGCAGTTCTGGATTGCAAGCGCTGCAGTTCCAGGCAGTCCCCTTCTACGGGCTGGAAAACTGGGAGAAATATCTTAACTGTCTGCTGCTGCCTGACCATGTATGGGTGAACAAATCTTACACAAAGGACACAAATAAGAAGCAGCATTTATGCTGCTGTGTGGCTAATATTAAGAAACTGACTTCTCAATGTGAAAAAAAAATATAAATTGTGAAAATATGAAAATTATTCATATTTTTATCTGTAGATCCCTAGAAATTCCAGAAATCTAGATTACATTCCTTAACTAAACAGCCCAAGATTAGTTTGAGCCCAAGTGATTTGTAAGATCTTACAAAACTCTGTTTCCAAAGACTAAGTGCAAACTGGAACCCTCAAGCTGTTCCCCTGCCAGCTGAAAACGCTCTCCTAGCAAGTGTCCCTTTAATTTTCCCCATCCCATCCTATCCTATCCCATCCTATCCCACCCTATCCCATCCCATCTCTACAGTTACTTAGCCCCCACTACAAGGTGTGTAAACAAAAATTATGTGTTTGGACAAGCCACAGGTGGGAATCTCTCATTAAGGGCCCCACTAAGCACTTTGCAGAGCCACCACTCTGGCATACATACTCTTCCCTTAAGAGGATCCTGCTACTTGAGGATTTGCCACTCCTGTGCCTCGGCCACCAAGGGATTAATTCTTGAACTGGGCTGACTGGGGTCAGGGCAGTTTGCAAGCAGGGCTGAAGAGAGGGATGGCATTAGGTGCATGGCTGCTCAAGACAAAGAGCACTTTTCTGTGGGGTGTTTCCATTCACTGATGCAAGCAGAGTCCATAAAGTTCATACACATGTATTTCAGTTTGTTCTGCATTTCTATCTATAGCTGATAGTTTACAGCTGCCCTGGTGTTGACATTTCAGTTTAACATCATATACCACACACACTAGTTTGCCGAGGTCAGGAGCACGCAGGTGTCAATTACAACTGATGCCTGCATTTCTAGTAACATTTTCCCTGAAAAAAAGACCAAGTAATCTTTTCTGAAAAGTTCTGCCTGGGGAGAGCAGAGTTTACGCTGCATTTGAGATTTCGTGGCCTATGTGAATGAAAACTCACAGGAGAAAGCTATGAATCTAGACTAGACCTGCTATACCTTTTGCAACCTATGCCTTCCATAGAATGGTTTAGGTTGGAAGGTTTAGGATGCTTAAAGATCACCTAGTTCCAATGCCTCTGCCATGGGCAGGGGACACCTCCCACTAGACCAGGTTGCTCATATTACTGACATCTTCTGTCCTGGGACAGCTGTTGGACCAGTGCTGACTCTCCACCGCCCAGGGAGCAGAGTGGCATAGCTGTAGCCACTCTTTGTCACAATAAGGGATATTTGGATAGATCTTGTCCTCTGTCCACCACTTGGTGAAAAATGCTGTGCAAACATAGATCACTGTGATAGGATAAGGCTAAATGTTCTAAAAAAAATTGGAGATAAGCGTTCAAAGCTCAAGGTCTATACAGTGTTTGCAAAAAGCATACATAAACAGACTGCATGGGCACAGCTGTTTGTTGTTTTCTCTTGATAGGGATTATAGTTTTAATTTGTTGGACCTGCTTTCCTGAAGAACCAGCTGTTTCATTTTGTTAGTGCAGGTATCTGAGTTTTAGCCTGGAACGGATAAAGTTTTATGATGACTGTTATCATGTAATAGCAATAGCTTTGGAAAAAAACCCAAACAAACCACCAAAAAGAGTTATCAGAAGAGAAACAGGGTAGGGTTTTTTTTCATTAAAGAATAATTTTCATAACATCTAAAGTAGTTTCAATCTTCAACACAAAGAGAAACATTAGAAATATGCATCTTTAAATTTTATTTTTTTTTCCTGAAGGAAAGGAGAACAGGAGGCATATGTCTGACCTACAGGTTCTGAGATCCTATAAATCCTAAGCCAGAAATGACAGAAAAGATGATACTATGTAATTGTCACAGCGTAGGTTTGCACTCAGACATAAGGATCACAGTTCTTTCTTGCTTCTTAAAACCGCCATCCTGCCCATCTGTTTTCTGAACCTTTTACTTTGACAGCACTGAATTTGGTCTCTTCCATGTAACTCTAACCATGAAGAATCCTATTTCACAGAATACAAACCCAAAACATTGCTGCACTAAGAGTATGGGAATAATGCCTCATAAGACGATTCTGTTCACCATTACCTTTAAAAGCAGTGACTAGAATTCAGAAAATTAAGACATACTTTCACTCTAAAAAATAAAATACTTGTTGTCCCCCACAAGGTCTGAAATTGGTTAAATGCAAATTCTAGTAATATAAATCCTATTGAGCAAGAGTAAAGAAATGCTTTTAAAAACTTCCAGCCCTTTGAAAAGTAAATACTCTGTTTGCTTAAGGGACTACTGTACATCTTGAGAGGATAATTCTTATGTATCACATAAGATACAATATCTCCATTATTTATATAGCTAGCTGTTAGTCACAAGTCTGTTTTGAAAACAGTGAAGGGCTCCATCTCTCTGTGGGAAAATCGTAACTGACTGTGCTTTTTTCAAGATTTATGCCTCCTATCTGTAACTCTGCTGCCTGAGGTTTGTGCATCATCCAACCTGCTGGCTCTTGCCAGGCTCTAGTGAGTAGCATGGGCAGGGGGAACAAAACCTGTCTTGTACCTGAAGCATGTGCATATGAAAGTGAGTATCATTTCAGAAATTCTTTCAGCATAAGAGACTATGAACTCTACTTCTAGTGTTCCTCCTGTCTTTATTTGGATAAACATAGGTTAGTATCACTATCAGCACTGTAAACCACCCCATATGTAATGCTATAGATTCTCGGGAATTCTTTTTGTTCCGTATATTTCCACTTCAAGCACAATATTACAAGCATGTAACATGACCAGTGATTCTATTTTTATTAACAATCTTAGTAGTTCTTCTCACAAAGTACTCTTACATCCTCTCGGTAACCTTCTTACATCCTTAATCCAGTTATAGGCCCTATTTCTTATTCCCAACTTCATCCCACTAAATAGCTAGCTAGATGGATAGAGAGATCAAATAACCAATAGATAGAAAGGTAGGGAGATAAGCAAAGGTTTTTATTAGGAAGGTAGTTTCCTAATACAATCTAAAGGCATTTTTTTCCCTATCTTTTTCCAGGAGCTGTTTTAGTGTGAATTTTTCTGAAAAAATGCTATTTTTTGCTTCATGTAACTTTATGCTGTAAAATGCAAAGATGGAAATATTTTCACATAATCCCAATATGGACCTGGTTTAATGTTTGTGGAGGGTTATGGAAAAATCATCTGATCCAATTTTTTATTCTATTTAGAAAATTTATCTAGACTATAAAAACACAAAGAATACATGGATTCTGTCCCGAATGAATGGCAAAGAACCATGTAACCATACAGCCACAACACCACTCCTGTGCTGTGGCTCCTAAAGGACAATGTCCATGAGAGTAGACTTCCACCTCTTCTGTCTAATAAACACCAGGCTGGTAAAATAAATTCAGCAGAAAAGTTCTTCCCACTGTATTCAGCAAACAGTATGCTGATGGCTGACAGAATCTAGCCAGGTCTCTAGCCAACTAGAAGAAACATAGTGCTGCAGTGAAAAACAAATATGGAAGACTGAAGACAGAATAAACTTCTAATTATTAGATGCACAAGCATTTTTTAAGAAGCAGTTCTTCCTCCCAACTTGGTGGCTTATACCTCAGCAGAGGTAAGTTTTCCTACCACAGTAGCCACTGGTTGCAGCTAAAGCTGTTCTCAGGTAGCTACATTATTGGTTTATGGTTAATTCTGTTTTGCTGCTTTGGTAAATCGCAATCAGATCACACGAGTTCACACTGAGAATATTCAGTTTCCCTTGAATCCAAAAACTCAAGCTCGTAACCAAAACTACTAGGCTTCAGTGGGATCTGTAAAATACAAAAGAGCTGCTACCCAGAAGGTGCACTAGGTGCAGTTTGGATTTTCAGGAATAAAGCTTGAGATTAACTGCATCAAGTTAGACCTATCCTTGAATCTCTTGTTCCATACCTGAGAAAGCATCCTTTTCTTGGAAAAATCTTCTACCTAAAATTGTTTTTTCCTTTTCTCAGGGCCAGTCCTGCTATTTTTACCTATCAGCTCTCTTACTTCTTTCTGTGGGTTTGAATCACTCTTCATAAACCACCTAAGCAGATGTCCTAGACCTGGCAGAAGCTTGCAATAAATTATAACAATTTAAAAAAAAAACGGTAAAAAAAAAATAACTAGGGGAACAGGTTGTTTCTCATGACTGGGTATAGGGAGAACAGGTTACCAAAAATAAAATCTTACATAAGCATAACAAACCCATGCTATATTTTGCTACAGAATTTTTCACAACCAGACAGGCCACATGTAACCACTACAACTATCATGAAAAAAGTACTACTGCCTTTCTGAGCCACATAAAGGCACTGACTTCACTTGTGCTCCTCTGTTTAACACAATGTTTAATATCCTAGAAGCCTATTACAATCCTAAAACATAAAAATCAAAGCAAATCAGTATCAAAAAGGCTCTTCATCACATGCAACTCACTTGTCACAATTAAATACTGAATTTTAGGATCATCTTCTCTTCTCTGTAGACTGTGAAAAATTTCTATGTTGCCAATTTGCAACTGGCAACAAGGAAGAGAAAGAATTTGAGATGCCTACCTAAAGACTAACACAAAATGTGTAAGTTGTCTTTAATGCAGTGATGCAGCTCTTTCTTTTTTCAAATATCCTAATTAGAACTGTTTGCAATGGTAATATATTAAATTTGGCCAATTAATTTTTAAGAGTTAGTATTGTGCTGACCTCAACAGAAGCATAAATAAATGTATATCACGAAAATATTACTCTGCCTTAAAAACACTTTCATTGAGCACTATAAACATTCAGTATCAGGACAAAAGCATTTCTCACCACGCACCTAATTTCTGTGTGTAGCAAAGTAAACCCCAGGTAATCAGTACACTTGCAGTTAAGTCTCTCCTGAGGAAAAAATTCATAGGAAAGTACACAGTTAGTTATGTCTGAGAGTGTGTTCCTTTATCTAAAAGCTGTACTTACACCTTGTGTCAGTGTTCTCCCCAATGAGACATGGCACCATTAACTAAACTGCTGAAAGAGGGTATTTCTTTAAAAAGCATTTTTCTCTCCTTTCCATTGCAAGAGCCATTCCTGACAACTATCATTTCTGAGACATAGTTGCTTATGATAGTCTTCAGACTATAGGATAACCTGGTTTGCTAATAGTTTTTAAGAAAGCTTGTAATTGAATAAACTTAGAAACATTTAAAAGAAATGCCCTTCTGGAGCTTAGTTGGTTAAGAGAAATGCTAAATCAGTATGAGCTGATTGCTGAAGCCAACTGACTTCTATATTTAGGATCCTCCTTACACCTGTCAAGAGACAGAGAGAGACAGCCAGCGAAACAGAAAGTGTGTGCACCAGAGCAAGCAATCCAGAGAGCCATCTCTTGTAGCAAGGAGCTAAAAATAAAAGCAACAAAGAGCAATAAAGAAAACAGAGCAAAATCTTATTATTTATATTACCCTGCTGCTCTTTGACATGCTGTCAGCAAGCGCTCGGAACACGGTATGGACCTCATTAGTTATCAGCGACTCCGGCTTCCCACGGGAAGCCACAGCGATACTCCAAGCTGGATGTGGTCCAACTGGGTCAAACCTGTGCTCCTCAGGTGGATCCCTTTCCCAGCCGCTCCTTAGCTGAAAGCACGGGGCCTTTGCAGCAACATTTTCATTCCAAAGTGAACTCCAGCGAATATTCATCCCTGTGCTTAACAATGGCACTGGAAATGGGCTTTCCAGCTTTGACTGGCACCTGTCTGCATCAAATCTCCATTCACTAATCTGACAGCACTTCTTTGTATACGGATGATTTCTAGATACATACGTGAACATAACAAAATCAAAATCACGTAAGTTTCTTTAAATAACACTATGCAACCAATTAATAACACAATCCTATTGTAAAGGCTTCCGATCCCTCTCTTTATTTCAATAACAGAATAACAGAGTACGGCATTCCAAATGGAAGGGCACCCAGCTGTAAGAGGTGCTCACTTTCACGTCATGGATACTGCCTTCCTCCCACCTGAGCTGCACCACTCTTTTCAAATTTTTGGTTTCCCAGTAAGCAGAAATATTTGGGTTTATACAGATTAGGGATAAAGAAATAGCACTGCTGGGGAAGTAGGGAAAATCATGCTATTTAAATTTACACACATACTCCTTTCAAAGCGCTACATGGCAATTGCTAAACAATGAAACTGAATTTCACTCCCCCTTCCCTGACTCATACTGTAACAATCCAAGTAATCTTTTAAACAATATCTGATTCACCACCAGATTCCCTGCACTCTTTTTCAGAAAAGGAAAGAAAATGGCGTTTAAGTATTCCCCAGCATTCAACAAACTCTACCTATTACTGGCCAAGCTTAATTTAAGTTTCAGTGACTATTCCTTTCTCAGAAAGCAAACCAAAAAAAAGCCTTTTTTTCTGATGAATAGCAGATGAAATGCATATTTATTTGTTAAAAATTAATGATGCTCATGTTTGGGTGAGAGAAAATGCTCAGTCGTCATGAAAGATGTTAAATACTCATAAATGTGGATGTTTCAGTTTGGACACACAACACAGACAGCAACTGCACAAATACTTTTGAATCTTCTCAGAAGTAACCCTAATTATTTGCCTACCAGCTAGTTTTAACCACTAGTCAGTAGTTATTCTTAGTTCATCTGCTGAGTGTACATAACTAATGTTTATGTAGATATTAACTTTAATTATATAGTGGCAAGAGGCAAATGAACACAAAACCACGTGGAAGATAATGAATGTAAAAACACGTGGAAGATAATGAACTTACACACAGCTCAATAAAGAACCAAAGGCACATGGACGAAATTGGTATATGATCAACACATGCATACAGGAGTTCCATCTAACATGACAGAAGTAACTTCTAACTATATTGGGCAAAATTATGGCTCTACGGAGGTCAACATGAATTTTGCAATCTACACCCGTGCCTTCCCCCTGTAGTTTAAAAGGCAGAGGATTAAATTATTTGATACTTGCTGGAAATCAGATCCAGAGCGAGTTGTTGTGCCTGGCTTGGTGCAGAGCGGTGCCGCTGTGTGTAGTGCAGGGCGATTAGCTAAGGCAGAGCTAACCATGTGATATGCCTAAGGTCACACAGTTACCAGCAGTTTATAAAAGCACTTCATAATTTTAAGTCTGAAGTTTAGTTTATATTTCTGAAAAGCTTAATGCTTTTTTCCTTTGGATGTCATGTGGATTAATATTCAATCGTTTGTAATTCTGCAGTTACAGAATATCCTACTAGTTATTACCATACATTGTAGTGGCAAAGTAAAATACTGCTGTATAGTATCAATAATAAAGCTAGTACATAGAAACAAAGCAAAGCATGTATCAAACATATCACATGTTACTCCCATCAACACCAGTGCAACCCCAGTGTACTCATACAAAGGATGTCAGCCTGAACAGCTGTCAAAAATTCATTGAAGCTGAGAGACAGAAATTTAAGTCTTTTCAACTGACCACGGTCTGAAGACAGAGCAGGACCATGCTCAATGTACTGCAATAAATTACTGCAACTAGCTCCTATAATAAACCAGCTGTGCCCCGCCCTACAAATATTTTTTTTCTACTATTTGTAGCAACACTGGACTGTCCAAAAATATTCACATGCAAAAACATCTGCAGGGTAAGAATGATGAGAGATCTATGAAGCTTTATGAAGTCCTAAAGGGTGACAACCTACATTTACAAAAGACTAAGAGCCTTGTACTAAACTACTGTCAAACTACTGTACTAAACTACTGTCAAACTACTAAACTACTGTTCTGTGCTATTTGTCACTAATGTTGTCACCTATGGCAGAGGTTACGCCATTTCCTTGGGTACTAAAGCATATAACCATTTGTCTGCCTGCATTACATGTATGTCTGTCCTGCGTTGATAACAGCAATAAACATATAGGAGAAAAAATTACAGAAAGTGATTTGGCTGTCTTGAATCGTGTTAGACACACACCAGTATACATAATATTAGCCCCGCCATTACTTGTTTGCCTACAGGTATTATCAGAGAAAACCCCTAGGAGATATAAAATATATTGCTTTATCATTACTCGGCACGCGCTGTTTCCATGCCAAACTTTCTGTCTAAAGATCACACGGAATCACAAGCTTCCAATAGGATGCATCCACTGCTGCTGTTTGAGGTCTCTACAGAGGAACATTCAGTCACTGGTCTGAGATACTGCATCATTCACATATCCTAAATGAAATTGTGTACATTAAGTTCAGTCATATTAGAAAATATATTGAAGAATGCATCAGAGATATAATAAATGATGCAATAGATTCCATTCTGTGCATAATTTCTGTGACTTTTTGAAATTCTTTTACCACTACACAAAAATCAGGGATGACAGACCATTTCCAAGCAGCTTTAGCATTATTTTTCCAATAGTAGAAAAAAAACCAAGCTTAATTTCATTAGAAGATGTGACCTAAGACAAAAATGGACATAAGTCATCATCACACTACTTCTTTGGAGCAGGCTAGAAACAAAGATGTCAGATATATAGAAGCCTTTAAAATTATACACAAATCTTCTACTAAAAGAAGTCTTCAAAAATCAAGTAAGAAAATACGTTGTACCGGCATAATTCCTTCAGCTGAACTAGCTAACGTAGTACTTGATCCAAAAATTTGAAAGTCAAAGTCTACAATAGAAATGTTTTCTTGAGAACATATTATGACACAACTTCATGCTTCTACCTTGTAAGTGACCTTGAAAATGAAAAGGGTTTGGGGTTTTTTTTATTTTTAAAAATGTAACAATTGAGGGGAAAAAAAACAGTTAAGCAATGCAAAAAGTACTGCCCAGCTCCCAAGTAATAAAAGAGAGAGCATTTGCTCTGTCAGATTTCTCTTCAGTACAAATCTACAAAAAGTCTGCAAAGTACCTGATAGCCTCAATAAGTATTCGTCTTTACCGTAATTCTAATAGCAATTATTATTCGGACTTTGATCCTGCTCTGATATGCAATAGCAAAAATCAGTGCTTACATAGTGTATTACATTTGAAAGCATTGCCCAAACAAGTCTCTATGCCGGTTTGAAGAATTCACAGATGAAAGAGGAAATTGGATAAGGATAGGAAGAACACACCCTGAAACTCCTGTTTTATTTTTATAAATAAATTGCTTGGAAGCTTTAATCCAGCCCTAACTTACAGCTTTGAAACCATGTGAATTCAAACCATGTCTGGTTTTGAGATGCATAGAATGAACTCTTCCTCTAAAAAAAAGTAAGTGTAGCCATGATAAGGCATTACATTACATTACATTTGTACGGAGGCAGACAAATAGTGGTAAATTACTTCAGTTGAGAGAAAAGTCAGGTGGCCATTAAACTGCTGGTTTTAAAGCTCCTGAGAATTTTTTTACTGTATCATTTCAGCATCATTTCAGACTCTCAGAGAACTACACAAACAATGCAAAATAATGATACTTCACTGTAAATAGCCCTTATTTTTGCATTGATTTTGTTTAGATAGACATTGAGTGCTAAAAAGATTGTGTAATTGCTCCATTCTGGAAATAGACAGCATTATCAGCCAAGAAAATCTTCATTAATTCATTATCCATTTTTCCCAGGTGAAAGAAACGTCACGTGGAGGGCGGGTGTCTGTGTCAAATCACACAGCAACAAACCACAGACTGGAAGCTATCTAAATTACTGTTGAATTAGATGCTCCATTCAACATCAACAAACAAAACTCTCTGCCTCATACAGTCTATATTTGCCTATCACATATTTGTTTAAGGACTTTGGACTAAAACACACCTACAACACTGCAAGTTGGTTTGTTGGTTTTTTTGGTTTTGTTTTTTTTTTTTTTAAAAAAAAGATTTATTTTATTGCTTTGCAGATATTGTAGGGATATTTCATTGTACGTAACACAGAACTATTTTATTTTAAGCAGTCTTTGAATGAGCCATTTTGCAGACTGCCTGGCTTGCAGGTTGCCTATTTGGCCATTAAGAAAGCCTCAAACAAGTTCTATCTAAATACATGTCATTAAGTGTCAGTATATGAAATCTGGATCTGGTACACCAAAAATCTAAAATTTCAGGTATTGGTGAAATCTCTTGAATTAGGATATTGTTGCTCCCAAAATCACAACAAGAGTAAATATACATCTAGACACAAAAGAAGCATGAGTTTCTTACCCATATGGGTAGCTAAAACAGGCAGCATTTCTGTGGTATACTATTGATATTTCTTGTTTGCTAATTTTCAGGGAAAATACAAGCTAGGAAATAATTCCTGCCCGGTGAATGGTTGTACCAATTATTGAAGACACACAGTACAAAAACCACAGGATCAGCCAGTGATTTCTCTTTCTGCAGTGAAACAATGTCCTAGCAAGAGAAAACATCCAAACGTATCTCAAAAATATCTCTTTGCCTAAGGTATCTTCACCATAGTTTTTGGGTTCAAATGATAACTTTTGGCTAATACCTTACTTTGAGTTTCAGAGGCAGATGCTACTGCAACCTCTCCATGTTGTGGAAGTTATTACTAGGTTTTCATTTTCAGAGACAAGGTGTGTCCTTTGCACCTTTAACAAAGTTATCTACAAAATCCACCTATCGTGTTAGTCTTACATTGGAATTGCACTTTGAATAATTAGCTATAGGAAAAAAAAATCTTAATATGTCAAAATCATAAAAGCTGCAGATAAACAACTGAAATAAGAATTCCTCTGCATTTTAATATGTAAGGACATGCAAGAACAATTCTGCCCTTGTATATCTATTTCATATCCTCAATGAAAAGTGTTTCCAGCAGAAAAAATAATGCCTAATTTTGTAACTGAAGACAGGATCACAATGACGATGTACAGAGAAAACAATTTAAGGCCATAAGACAATTTCACTATCTTGCATTCCCTAGTTTTCAAGTGTTTAGCTTTACAATCGGGTAACTTACTTTTAACTTAGATTTTTTTAAAGACTGATAAGCACTTTATTCTATAAATAGATTAATCCTATGGAGAGCAATAGGGCAATTGTAGAGTAGAATACTATTCACTAAAAAGAAATAGAGCCCCAGGTAATTAGATATGTGGGACAAAATATTTAATCACTGGTGTTTAACCTGTGCTTGTGAAGCTGAAAGCCCCACTGCTGAATGCATAAGGTTTTAACAGAAGCATGGATATCTACAAGAACTGAACATTTTTGCGCAGAACTACCTTTCAGGCAATAAATATATTTTATCTTATAAATCAACGGAGTTATGCAAAGAAAAATCACTAACAGCAAAATAGCTGCAGGTAAAGTATTCTATACATCCGATACAATATTCTTTATAGCCATTTGTTAATATTGTATCTCTCACTATCCATGTGACAGGTGTTTTTAATCCAAATTTTGCAGACTGGGAGAGTGTATCTATACTAGGAACACTTACATAGCGGATGAGTCAAGCTAGTAGCTGAATGTTTCTAATGGCAAAGCAGCTATCACACCAGAATTTCACCTCATGTCCCCACAAAGTACCAACATCATCTTTCAGAGTAAACCCAGCTTCACTGGAAGAAAAATAAACATTCAATTTCTCTGTAAATTTCTTGCTGATTGCAAACCTATTTATCTGAAAAATCAAGATTGAACGAATTATTGGGTTGTGCATAATTAGAGGTTAAAGTAAATGACTTCTATCATTCCTACTATTCCAAATTGCAGTGCCAAAGTCTAGAACTAATTGCTTAAAAAAAAAAAAAAAAGTCAATTTGTGAAAGCCACTTACAGTTATCCTGCACATTACTCAGTGTTGCAGTATTTAAAAAATGAAAGCATTTCTTCCTTGCATTTCCATATGTATATAAAATTGTGTTTGTTCCTAATCTGGGGGAACATCTTTCAATGCCTTCCGGCACATTAAGAAGTTCCTTTTTATGTGGACACTTGCTCAGTGGGGCACGGACAATGAAGTGGTGTCAGAGCTTATCATTTAAAAGGAAGACAAATGACCACATCTGATATCACGCATGGTTTCTTCGTGATATCTTACTATTCCCCTCTGTATAACCTAATATGATCATGTATTACATTTTATTTTATATAATTTTTACAATCAGGCCTTGACAGTGATGACTCATTCTATTGCGATGAAACCTGTATGGGTTTAATCAGAAATTATTTTATGTGGATTCATCCTTACACTTAGGATTTAAATGATACAGGACTGATACTTATTTTGCTGAAATTACACTGGTGCAAAGAAGGATGAAATTGGGCACCTAATCATTTCCAAAGACATTTAGAGTATACCCCGAGACATACTCTTAGTCATGTGACAAACCAATTAACCCTTCATGTATTTCTAATTGGTCAAAAGTGACTATAAGGACCAGATTCTACTTTCGGCTACCACAAAGCTTTTCCCCATGTGTACAGTACAGTGAAATCTCCTTAGGATGTGTTCCTGCGTATATTAGTGATCCTCTCTGAGTTTATATATATATCTACCCACATAATCCAAACATATTCACAAAAGATAGAAGCCTAATCCAAGAAGATGCTAAAGCAAGAAAAGTGGCTTTGTAGATAACAAAAAAAAAATGGTAAGGACTACACTTACATTCTTGCTGTTCGTAGGAAGCGAAAATAATTACTATCAAAACTATGCTACTCCTACTTGAAAACTTGATAGCCTTGGTGATTATCAAGTAATTAGTGACTGCTAATAATCATCTTCGGCATTTTAGTAGTCTATGCACAGAAAAAAGTTGATGCCGGACCACCTAAATAGCATTAATTCTATATTTTTATGCCCATCTTTCTTACAGAAGCAGGACACCTTGCAATATACAACACACTTAGTCGAGCAGAATGGCAATGAGTTATCTTTCCTGTTTCAGAAATGGGAACAGAAGGAATAAAACCAGCAGTAATCAGCACTGCAAAAAAAGGGGCTAACAAATCAGGGTAATGAACTCAAGGGTCATGAGCCCTTGGCTAGTATCGTCCCCACCTATTGCCTCTGCTTTACTTAGTACAAAATATTCACAACACAAATTTCAGATAAACTGGACACCTACAGTTCCAACTGATTTCAACAGTGAGAACAGTGATTTGCAGTGTGGCAAAGGAGTGCAACTACCACGCAGCGCTGGCATGAGTCAGATATGCTGGCTTCTTTTCACAATACCGTCTGCAGATTTTTGCTGACTCCTCTTAGTTTCTAAAAATGCTGTTAAGCTTATGTTTTACAATCTGTGTACATCCAAGAAGCACAGATCATAGGGATTAACTTCTTCTAACTCCTCAGATCTCAAATTACCAAAAGAAAAAGATACGGTGGTACCTCTTCTACAAAGATTTTTTTTTAAAAAATCCAACTTTGAGAACCAGGTAAACCATCCAGGAAAGGTTTGGTGATGCAAGTTTCTGAGTTAAGGTGCAAATATAGCAAAACATCTTAATAAACAAAGCTTAACAGTTTAACAAAACTTTTCAACTACAGAGGGCTCTAGAGGTGTTAGCTATCAAATTAATCTTGACAATAAACCCTTGCCTGACTAAATGCTAATATACTGCTGTTTCTGACTTTACTGAGAAATTAGTGTGCAAAACTAAGATGCAGAACTTAAGAAATAATGCAAGGCAGATAAAGGGACGCAGATAATAATAGAGATATACAATGATAAAAAGCTCAGCCAAGAATCACATAGTTCAACATGTATGTCATAGAAAACAAAAACAGAATATTTCTGATCAAATAAAAGTAAATTAAAAAGTCTCTTACATCTTCTATTTCTATTTTTTCTTTTAAAAAAAAAAAAAAATGGTGCCACGGAATGAATTTATGACAAAAGTCTCAGATTAAGAAATACTTGCTGTGTTAGGAAAACACACACAGAGCTAACCATCCTAACAAAGGATAACTTTCCACAGAAGAGGACGGTGCAAGAAAGCTCGTTGTTCACTCAGTTTCCAATTTCTCTCACCACACATTCCTACATGGATGTCTCTTTATTTTAACCTGTATTTGAAAAAAAATCTACTGGCCTTGTTACATCTAGATGTAAAAAGAATATAATTACACATAAGGCTAACATAAAATACAGACATTCAATAACCTCTGCAAGAATTATTCTAAATACCATCTGAAGACTAGTATACTACATATTATATTTTATTCTAATTCAATCTACTAAAAGAATCAGCCATAACTGTAAAAAACAGCATCTGCATTAACATCTGCAACAGAAATTTCTGGATTAAACCCACAAAATGGAGTATCAAGAGGCTGAGCACAAGGCTGAGCACTCCCCAAGTAAAGAATATCACCTCCAAGTATGGGGCTGTATTTAGGATCCACAAGACCTCTACCAAATAGACAATTCAAATCCACTGGGGGAAAACGATCAGTGTGAGAGTTTGTTCAGCCATTTACAAAATAAAACATTTTTCCCATTAATCCACATCAGAATATCATAAATCAAAACTTGTCTTTAAATGGACTGTTGAACTTATGCCTCCACATTTTGATTAGTCTAACGGGATGTTGGATCTACATGTGCAGGAGTAAATTATTCACCTGTAAGAGCAGAGGAAGGAATAGTAAAAACCCAAACTTTGCAATTCATAATTTTAATTATCTTGTTATCATTACTCTCCTCCTTCTTGTGGTATCAATAAACTGGATTCTTCCAGCTCAGACTGCCAAATGTTTCACTCTATTTATCTTTGACAGAACAGCCCCTTTGACTCAGTTTCCTCCTAAGGAAAAGCTTTGAATTTCAAATCAAGAATCAACCCAAACCAGGTGTGGCAAATTTCTACTCGTTCCAAGAATGAAGAAAACTTCCCTTTTAGGGGTTTGTTTAAGACTACCTTAGCGCAGAAAGAAAAATGCAGCACAGGATTAAAAGTGACAATTGAGAAAAATGGCAGGCCTTGATTTAGGCCCTAGTCCTGCCACCCTTAACCAGAGAACTTTTATAACTTTATATTTATGCCTACTTGAAAGAAGATTTAGTCCACGCTTTGCAAAATAAAATAAAAGTCCCAGCAAAGACAAGGGAGGGAGAGATTATATTGCTGGGGAATGTTTTAAGCTCTGGACCAGTCTAGCAGGGAGCTACACATGGGAAATAGGAGCACTCGAGTTGGAAAATTGTTTGGTTAAACCAAGTCTAGCTTTTCTCCTTTAAATAAAAATTAATATAATTTAGCATCCGATTGCTACAAAAACTAGACTGTGGACTCAGAAACTCCTTCATGTTCTTATTTACTTCACAAACCAGGTCAAAAATGAATCAGAATTTACCATAATGGGTAAATTTGAGAGTCTTTGCTCGTAGACTTCAATTGAAACTTTATACGCATGAGGGCTAAAGAAAGGACCACTGATCCAATATATACCTCCTTGTTAAAAATAATGATTGCTGTGAAAAAATTATTCTTAGCCAATATAATCCACGGGACACATTCTTTCAAAAAATCCTCTTCTTTCTGCATTCCTGGCTTAACATTCATGGCTCTGGAGAAACAAAGGAAATTTCAAAAATAAAAAGTGCTTAAATCACTATGTAAAAAATCTGTTATGAAGTCCGACTATAGTTCTTGTCCTGACCAACACTCAAATGAGGGGGAGCGGGAATGTAATTTAAAAAGAGGGTGAAAAATCCAATAAAATATTTTTTATAATAGTCAGCAATATTATGACTTCACATTCATATTCTATGGGTATTTCAGGCCTGCCTCAGATTTAAAAAAAAGTCTGATTTGAATTACTGTAATTAACTGCAAAAGCTTGCTGATTTGTTGATGCAAAATAATGTCAATCTTTTTCATAAACTTGTTAGAATCTTTGTAAATAAATAGCAAAAATTATACAAGGAACAGAAATTCGGCTTTTTGTCTTCAGTTTGCTGTTGGGGAGCAGAGAAAGGTGTTGTAAGGAGGGACATAAGAGAAAAAATGCAGTCCTTTCCCTAACATCATTAGTGTAACATTACCAAACAGTTAGCCATGTTCTTGTCACAGTGTGCTTGTGAAAAAGCGCGTATATTCTACATTTCACCCTGAAAACTTATTAAGTCTGGGAGGAAGGAAGGTGTGAAATGTTGAATTTGCTTAGAAGCAGAGTAGGTCAAAAATAGTTTGGAAAGCACTGGAGAAGACAAATCCCTCTTGAGCCGAATAGCTGCAGGCAAACGCCATTAATTTTTAGCTATTAAAAACTGCTGAGGCATATTTTGAAAATCTTTGCTCATACACTGAATTTTTTTTCTGAGAATGTCAACAAGATTTTTTAATTTCAGCAGCATAGTCTGGCCCTAAATTGAGAATATCCAACCCATGAACATTACTAAAGTATAAATCCAGTTGAGGGTTATTTCACTATCAGTGTTACATATTTGCATCCTAAATGTGAGCCACTCCTGCATCACTACAATGTGCATTACACAGTACTGCTTGATATAAAAATCATATTCTTAAAAAAATATTGATTCCATTTCTCTTTTACTATGGGAAATCAGGAGGGAAAGAAGAATCACAACACCCTATAATAGCAATGACCAGTTGGCTACAGTAAGCAATGGCCCAACTGATGCAAAATACAGCTCTTGGTCTGATCCTATGGAACAGCAGCATTGCCCAATATAGGTTTGAGAAAAGTTAAGTAGGATCAGGCTATTTAATAGATGTAACAAGAGAAATAAAGCAGAGCTGTGATCTCAAAGGCAAATCATTTAAGTATTCATTGATACCTGTCTTGCAGCAGCTGTAGATGGAATGAAAAAGCTGATGCAGGAATGGTCTAAGAGTGATCCAAGACACAACGCACCAGCGCTGCCCAGGGGTGGGATCAGAAATGCAGTTATTATTTTGTACTTCTTAAGTTCTGTATATTTTCAAGGTGCTAGATACGTTTTACCTGGACACCGAGCTCACTGAGCTGTCATTCCTTGTTTCAAGAAGCCTGATTCAGCATTCATAAAAGACATAAATAAAGGATGGCGTCTGGCTTTACCAAATTATAGTTACGGTCAACAATTTTATTCCAGTGGTATGTTCTGGTAAATCTTTTATTCTGTTAAAGCAGATATTTTAACAAGGCACTAGAAAACAACATTCTTCTGTAGCTCATAATATCAGCTTTTGCCTCTAAGGTCTTTATAAGCACTGTAAGCACAACATGCGTCCCAAGCACATCTGGATCAAAAGCTCCTCTATTGCTAAAAGAAGTACAAAACAATTTGGGGCTCAGTTCTGCTTCTGCTATGTTCAACAACAGAGAGAATGAGTCATTTTTCTCTTAAACTACTAAAATGCTCCTAAACCACAATCCCTGTCTTGCAGAGGCTTAAGTCAAACATTGGTCTAGAAGATAATGCTACCTTGGGTAAAGGCTTCTCGCAGAAGGGAAGAATAAAGGCACAAGCGTGTCAGATCACAGTTATCAGTGGGCAACTATAGTCTATTTTGTTTCTTTGTTACAAAAGATTAAAGTAATAATACTTCGACGGTGCTTCCATCAATTTAAAATGCTCTGCTAGATAAATATTTTTTAAGATCTGTACAACAGGCCTTCTATTTAACAATGAATACATTTCAGACTAACGCGCTGCCAAGCTCCAGCTCTCTTTCTAGCAGCTGAATTCTTGGATAAAATCATTTTGCAGGGTATGAGCAATGCAGTTCTGAAAATAGCATCACTGCAAAATGAAAGATGGCAAGAACCTCTACAATGCTGATTTATTTCAATGAAACTTCATCTCTTATGATCAGTATCTATTTTGATGTTTTCAGCTGAATTTTCATACTTAATAAAATGTAAATCTATAGAATTTTTTAATCTTGAGGCCCCAGCATAAATATCTAAGAGGGAAACAAACAAACAAAAAGAAATGAAAAATAAAAAATACCCATTCGTGATTTACATCATAAAATATGCAAAACAGAAAAATGCTTTGTGGATCCAAATAAGTTGCATCTATAACCATCACATGCACAGAGACACTCACAAAACGAAACCAACACCAATCAACAAGCTGTTACACACTTATCTTTAACTATATTTCTACCAGAAGAAAGGATCGGAGTGATACTTTTTAAAATACCAGTGGGTTTATACATCTTGCGTAATGCTCAGCATTCAGACGTGCTGCTGAGAAAACACTAAGAGGTGATACTGCACTTCCCTGGTTCTAAGTACATCTTTTGGCTTTCTTTCCAATTCACTGGTATGAAGGTACACTTCAGCATATTATTTTTTCCCAATAATGAAGATTTTTAAATAGATTGGAAAATACCATCTTCAAATGAGAAGGAGCCTGATATTTTACAATCCATTAACGCAGCTGTCTTTCCTAATTAACATCAGCAATAAAATTGGCATTCTTCTATCACAGACTTTACGCTAAAAATGTGATTATATGTATATGAGAGGTGTCAAAATCCCTCAGTCTGACAGTAGAGACAGATGAAAAGAACACATCATAAATCCCTTCTGTCTACATTTGGTCACCGATTTTATATAGAAAGCGACGCTGTGTACCAAGTCCAGCTACATTCTCAGCAAGACCCACACTTGTTAGGTCCATGTGCAGAAACCAAAAATAAGAATGTCCCAGTTGTGCGAGCTCTAATTCATGTGACTCATATAGATTTCCCTGACTTGTCCTAATGACACCAAAACAGTAAGGATGATTCATGCAAATGAAAAATGGGAATACACAACTTCTTTTCTAAATATTTCTGCATACAGATATATATATATGATCATATGTATATTCTTTTTGTCCTCTGTATGCTATTTTTATCCTCAGATGTTTTACACCAATTGATCTAAGTAGCAGATCTGGCTTGAAGACAACTCATAATTTAATCTTTACATACAGAACAGGTGACTGAGGACGAAAAAAGGATAAAAGACAAAGAAAGAGATAAAATGAATGGGGTAGGAAAAATAGAGAAAATAAATTAAAAACAGGCATTAAGCTATCTCCGGAATGATGTAATTACAGAAACAGCAGCATTGATATTGAAAGGCTTCATCTGTAGGTTCATCAAAATTAAAATATCTGTTTTGTTGTGGTTTTTTTTTTCCTTTCTTTTTTAATCAGTACAGACAGGTTTCTCACCAGGAAGCAATAGGTACATCTTTATATTGTATGTTACTTACTATTAGTAAAAATATCAACACTGCTAAGACATACGCTGTCAAAAGTCTACTTAAGAATCACAACATATTTCTCAACTCCAGACTATCTGTTTTGATGCAGCATAGATAAAAGAACAGAAATAAAATGAGTCTGATGCTATGTTTAGCAGGAAACATACAAACCACAGTTACTTAATAGCATTTTTTTCTTAAGTCTGTATAGGTGCGGGTAATAAACGTGTATGGCAACAAAGAAAGAAGTGTTTTGCCTACTGCATTAGCAGTAGTGTGGTTATAGTGACAGCAGTACTATATACAACCATATTCTGATGTAAGTGTCAAATACCTGCTGTGTTGTGTGTATAATTGAAGTATTTGGGGTTGCTATGTTAAAAGTAAGAGTATGACATCCTATAACATCCCTATTACATGATACAATGAAAATGATACATTTTAATGAAACTTATTATGCATTATTTAGTAGCTAAACCTTACAGCTAAAGATCAAGACATAATTATGCTATACTTAAGTAGTTCATTAAAGAAAAGTCTTCAATATTTGTGGTGAAATATTCCAACCCAGGAAGCAACAAATGTGATTATACCACCTGCTTAGATTTTTAATGAAAAATTAGAGCTCCCATTTCATGCAGCACAATCCTTCACTTGAAATTCTCTATACATTTCTGAGTAAATATACTAGAGCCTTTTTGCTTGGTCAGAGATGTAAAATTAATAAAATGACCGAGATTTTACCAAACAGACATTGCTTAAACCTTCAGCTAAAAATGTTTCATACTTGTACACTACTGTATTGGTGATAAAGACTTCTGAATGCTTTAGTAAAAGCACATGTTAAAATATTTACTGAAGCAGAAGGAACAGATGACTGAAGGAAAAGTGATTGTATGCTAATGAGTTGTTGATGAACTACATAGCCCTGAATATGCACATTTTTCATACAACAGCTGGGAAATACTGCTTCCTCAGACCAACTTTTTAACTAAGAGAAAAAGAGACTGAAATTAACGAGGGAAAGCAGGTAGCTAAGAACATTATATCAGCAAGCCCTCAGTTCTTCAATTATTAATATCCTTTCTTGTCTTTATTCTCTTCTGTCATTTTTTCCTAATTTTAATATTCTTAAAATATAATATCTTCCCCATTAAGAGCATTTGCGTCACTTGTCTTTGTTCTTCCCCATTTGTAATCTATAGTAGGAAACAAAATACCACACTCAAGTCTTAAAAAAGAATCCAAAAATTGTTTTCTCTTTCACCTGTTACATCATTACTTTTTGCAAAAGCAGCTCTTCCTGCATCAACCTGTTGTGCTGTCTTCTAAATGAACTAAACCTTATTTGCACTCTGATTTAATTTCAAAGGGGAAACATTACTATGAAGGATGGACAGGCACTACAGATTGTTTCTACAATATTTCAATAGAATAATAATGAGAAAAAAGAAAGTCAACAGCAAGTAGATTGTGTAGAACATGGAAATGCTATTGACAAACATCATATCCTGAATTACTTAATCACAGGTATAGTTATAAGTAAACTTGTATTATATAATATGTTTCCTTGTTGACAATTGCCTGTCAGTAAAGGTAAATTCTGCAGGGAATTAGCAAACGTGGACAGAACGACAAAAACAGTTTTAAGGAAATATCCCATCATGTTATGCTAAAAAGTGATCTAGATTTCTATTTGAAATTATACAATGTACTTTTAGTACGGTATTAATTTCACTAGGTTCTATACTTCTTTCTCTCTTAAAACTAGAAAAATCTATGCAGAAGATAAATTGTAATTAGTTGTGTATGATAACCTTATCAGCTCAATAAGAAACAGTAAATACAGGAGCTCAAACACAAGAAAAGCACTGACTTAAAAAGCCCTGCCTTTGTATTTTGTCACTCTTGCTTCTATATTGCACATCTTACTAAATTGTAACACGAGAATATTTTAAAAGATAATTTTCCCTTCAATGAAAGGCTATATTTATTCAACTTAGAAGATATTAAGTGGTTGTTTTACACTTATCTTTGTATTCCTTTCTTTCATTTAACAGCGAGAGCATCCCTTTGAGTCTTTCATAATGGAACCGATACTCAGAACTGAATCCAATTATAACAACCTACCAGCAGTACTAATTGGTGAGAATGCATTGCTGGTAATTGCTGTAAACTCATCCTTCTGCACAGGATGAACGGGGGCAATAAATTCTACGCAGCGTTAAACAATAGGGAAGACTACCATTAGCATTGCTTTTCTTAAGTAAAATGTGTTAAAGTGAGTCATTCACTTCAAAGTTACCTATTGGTAGCTTTAACCCAGATTTAGGGACAAAGGTAAATGTTGAAAAAAAATTATATAAATATATACAAAAAATAATGATGTGAGGAAGAAAGAAGAAAAAGAAAACACAGTCATTAGTCCATAATATTTTGTTGTGGGTTGTTTTGGTTTTTTTTTCCAATCTGTAGGCGAATTTCAAATATGATGTGTTAGCTTATTTTTGCCTTTCTTTTATTGCCTGCTCTCACGATGTGATCTTTGCACAGCTCTGGGCAACACTTTCATGCTAATAAGTATGCAATGCTTCAAAGATTTCTATCTTACGGCTCCGCAAAAGAGCAAGCACCGAGAGCATCATCCCTCGGCCCTGGCAAAAGGGGATTTTCGAGAAGTGAGGATTTGCAAGGCCGAGGCTGAAGAAAACATTTCTTTACTTGGGTGGCTTTAAGCCTGCCGAAGACCCTCCGGTGTGGCACACGCCTGCGCACACCCTGCCACCCCCCACACCCCCCCCCGGGCGACCAGGGACAGAAAACAAACCCTGCGACTG
>JAHREE010000225.1:3261837-3395429 GCA_033628505.1 Tringa tobata
CATATATATATATATAAAAATAATTACTTATTTATTTATATGTGTGTGTATAAACGGCGGTCGTTCCGCTGCTGGCTGTAGAAGCGCTCCTCAGCGCGGAGGGGCGAGCGCAGCCGCTGCGCGCCCGCGGAGCCCGGCGGAACGGTGCGGTGCAGCGCGGCCACCCCCGCCCTCCGCAGGGTCCCGTCCCCGGCGGGTCCCCCGTAGCACTTGTGGGAAGCGGGGTCCCCGGGGAGGCGGCTGGGAGCCCTCAGGCTTCATCCCCCGCCCCAGCCGCATCTCTAACCTGGGGATTCATTTCAGATTCCTTTGAAAATCCGGAGGGCAAATTCCCTCCCCGTCCTCCCGTATACCTGTCTCTGTGGCAACTATACATTCTCCGTACAAATGGAGAAAGTAGTCCAGGGAAATACTTCTAAGCTTATTTACTAAAGCAGTTAAAAGTTCAGTGTCAATTTCGATTTCCTTTTCAATCTGTGAGCTGTTATTTCTGTTAATTTCTTTTTCTTTATATATGTGTGTATTCATCTAATTCAAGATAATTATGTAATTATATTTATATTTTTAAATATTTACTTAGCCCAAGAGGTGAAAATGAAAGAGCAGACCCAGTATTCGTATTGTTTTCACATCCTTTGTGTTTAAGAGTTGCCTCCTCTTGAATGTGGTAACTCACAACAATTTCTATAAACCAGAAAAATGCTCGTCTCTGTTTTAAAGGTGGCAAAAGGACCAGAGCTGAGATCCACAAATGAAGAATTGAGTGTTCACATTGCCCAGGCTCGAAGCCAGCATGATATTTCAGTTGCAATCTGTAAATCATGCAGTCACTCATCTACATTGTTTCTGGGTTGGAGCTGGCGCTTTGGAGCTGGTGGGAAGAACTCTCGGTTGTCTTCACCTATCCACCTACCTGTAGGTACGTAGGATTCAGGGTTTGGATGTAAATCCGAAATAGCAATTTCTAAAATGATACTGCAGCCTGTAGACTCAGGCAGTCTGAAGAGTACCTGTAGCACAGCTTTTATAAGTCTCCATAGGATTTATGGTTTTGCCACGTCAAATGGCAACACTTCAAATACTCGGCTATAGCTGCTTATCTGAGCACCTCCGTTTTCCTACGGGGATGTAGAGAACTCTGTTTAAGGGTACCGTTGTCCAGTATCAAGAGGACATTAGTTCAGTTGTGAATATTCAAAAGAACCCACGTTCTGTTCCTTGATAGGACTCTGAAGATCAGCATGAGTTCATGCCTAAACTCTACTGAGATCCACAAACTAGATGTCAGTTGTGCCCCAAAACACCTACAGCCTCGCAGCGGGCAATACAGTGATGGATTAATGCTACAGCAACACCCCTTCAGAATAAAGATGAAAATACCCCACCTGGCTTCTTTCCTACCTGAAGGATCCAGCGTTTGCCCATGTCATCTCTGCTCACCAGAAAAGTGCTCATGTTCAATTCCCAGTTGTGCTTCCCCCAGAGGCCCACACACTGCCCACCAAGCCATGGTCACAGAGCTGGGAAAGAGGTGCTCCCAGTGATGGATGCACATGTTGGTCAGGGCAAAAGAAGGGGCAAATGACTGTGCAAACCCACCTGGGAAATGGTTTCCCTAGGTGGGAATAAGCATGAGCACTTTCCCTCACATGTATTGTTTGCATATAATATACAGGAGACAAAGAAAGATCAAAGAATGACAATGTAAAATAATAAATAGAAAACTATAGGGCTACACGGGAATATTTCTTTCATATTTAGTATAATTTTCTGTAAGTCTACATTTCTGATGCTGCATCCATCATTTACAGAGCTCCTTAGGGCAATAATTATTGCTACTAATAATTCCAACAACAATAACACATGGCTAGCGATGCAACGGTGCAATGCATGGGTGGGTTGGCACCCCACCTAGTACCATAAGGTCTGGATTGTGACTGTTTCATCAGTACTAATACACTGTAACAATAACTGAAATGTGAAAAAAGATGCTAGAGAAAATTCCACTGTGTTTTAATACAGCAATATTTGAAGCATCAAACCTACTGTACTGTTTACAACTGTATAACAGGACTCACTGCAATGTAAACCTTCAGGGAATGTCGCTTAGGTGCAAGCGAATGCCTGTGGACCTCACCGAACTTTGGGAGGAAAGAGAAGGGGTGTCTACATGCAGTTGCAGCACGGAGGAGGAATATCCAGGTTGGCTCCAAACAAGCTGATTGAGGTGTTGAGGAGCAGCCAGGGCTGAAAAAGGGAGCTCAGCAAGGGCTACCTGTGTGGCGTTCATGGGAGGACTCAGATTGCAACTCAAGTTCAGCCTGTGAGCTTTACAGGATTTACAAGCAAGCTTGGCCCAGGGCCCAGTTTTGGGAAAAGTTGGACTCCTGTAACAGTATTCCTTCAAAATTAAGTGAGGCTTGAAGCTGGGTTTTGAATTTTTGCCTTTTTTTGAGTCTGAAACTTAGGAAGCCAATGCCACCCTGACGCACGTGGAAGAAAAGAATGCAGGAGTTAGTGATGTGTTATTTACTCACCCTGCTTTTATTTCACCTAATTATTTATGGCTTAAAAATGCGTTTATATACCATGTATTTAATAAAGATGCAGAATATTTAGAAATCTCAACCTCATCCTACAAATGTGTGGATGTGAGTAATTGTGCTTAAATGAGTTCCCACTAGCTTTGACAGGAAAGTGTGATTGACTTAAAAATAATGCTAGCAGAATTAAGTTTCCTGATATTTCTCCATCCTCCCATAATCCAGAAAAAAAAAGCACAAACATAGTTTCATCATGAAATTTTAAAAAGCCATTAAAATATCTGAAGTGATCAGTTCCTTTACTTTTGATGATTTAACTATTTCCTACACAGTCACGTTTCAAACAATATTTTAAATTTGTGGTTTTTACTTCACAGTAATGTTGCACTGCAGATTTTCTTGTAATTTATCTGTGTTAAGGTTCCTAAAGATCTATTACAGCTGACAACTCCTCTGTTTTTAAGCACTGAGATATAGACTTGAATGACAAACCACGAAAGTAAATCTTTCTTCATTCTTGTTTCACCTGATTCTAAACATCTTGCCTGTCATATCTGACCAAGACCTTTCTGTGAAGGAGCTTTGAAAGTTTGCTTTGCACCTACTTGGTGGGCTTGGCAGTGTTGAATTTATGGTTAGACTCGATGATCTTAAAGGTCTTCTCCAACTTAGATGATTCTATGATTCCATCCGTGATTGCACTGAAATTACTGTGAATCTTTAAATTCACCATGGTGGTCCATATGTCAGAAATAAAAATTCCTATTGCAAAAATATGAAATTTATTTTGCGTCAAAGCCTTCTTCTCAATTCAGTATATCAGTGGCAAGTATTAATTCAGGATTAAGCTTATCTCTTTAATTTCAGTTTCTGGATATGTTATTTATATTTTTGTGGTTTACCCTGATGCAAAACCAGCATGGGAGACAAAAGAGTTGGGCCTTCTGTCTCTTACCATTTAAAATAAATAAATGTATATATATTAAGTTTGAAACAGATTCAAAATTTTATTAATCTGGTTTTCTGCTTGCTTATAAACTCATTCTTCAGTAATCACTATTGTCATAGAACTTTTCAAAAACAGTAGCAGTTTAACACTTAACATGTAGGACAATTGTAGCACTTATGTGAACAGGTAGCATGCAATGACCAAGTGTTTTAAGCATCTCTTTTTTTGGAGTTATATTCAATAAATCAGTAATAGCTGTTATTCTTGCTGATCCTAATCTGTAGTGTGCTGAGTACACTTCACCTTTCTGGTTGGGGTGACAAGTACTTTGCTAGATGGAACCCAAGATGTCATTCAGTTCAGCCAAAATGTGCTAGCTGAAGTACAGTAAAAAGGTTTTTTTTATATATATCAAAACACCATTTCGTTCCAGGCATTTAGTATTTTCTTTATGTTTGTGTGTTACACAGGGCAGGAGGGGGTAATCTCACTGCATAATTCTCATTCTGTTGGGCTGTGCTGGGGTGACTAGAGTGTACAGGGAGCCTGATCTCAATTTTTCATTTCAGGGGAAAAACACCCTCTTATTCAAGAGGACTAGATGGAAATGCAGGATCCAACCCATTGCACGTGAGCTGAATTGCTTTGCGCATTTGAATTGGATATTATTTTAAAATAATTGTGAGCTACATCCAGCAGCAAGGTAGTCAACACTGTTATGTTCTCACCCGTGTTTTTATTCACATTTGAATAAGCATGCTGAATCTAGTAGAAAAACTTTTCCCATCTGAAATAACTATGTGGATATGGTTTTGTGAGTTGTTTTGGTTTTGTTTTGTTTTTCTTGTTATTGTCAGATTTGAGGAGAACATTCATCTTAATTCTGGTGATGAGAGCAGGGATGTATGTACTGTCACACTGAGAGTTTTTTGTTTGGTTGTTTTTTTGACGCTGCTGTTAAACCAACAATAATTTTAGGATAGTTTAATGTTGAAACTTGGAGCCCAGCATAATAAATATTCTCTCAGTGAAAACCAAGGAAAACCACCTTAAAGCAAAGTGCTAGGCATGTAAAAGTTCAACCATTTAAGGTGGATGCGTAATGCAAAGTTTATTCAATTATCACTGACCCTGATAATCCTAATATGCAGGACACTAGCACTGTATGGAGATAGTTTAGTTCTGAAAGGCTCTGTGTTTATTATTATTATTATTATTATTGTTATTATTATTATTATGCTTCTGCATTTGGAAGGAAAATGATTTTTTTTTCAAGAATCACTGTATTGTATTTCACAGTGTAATGTAGAAGTGCTCATTGTAAATCTCATATTGATGTTTTGACACTGTTCATGGAAAACCGTAAATGTCAGTAATCTTGCTGGAGGAAACCCTCAATTATAAATGTTAAACTGTGGTATATTGTGACTTTGTAGAGAAATACAACTTCTAAGAGCAGCCTTACACAAATAACATGCATATTTTATATAAGGGTGTGATTAGGTGACACAATATTTTTGTACAACCTTGTCTATCTTCCACCCAGCCACTAATCTGTTTTAACTTGGTTTATTCTTTTCCTTCCATTGACTTTAATCAGATAGAGTTCTTGCTTGAAACCGAAAATATATATTTATTTCTTCTTTCACCTTGTAAATCAGACATTTTTCCCCAAATTTTGGCCCCGTGAGATTCATCCATACACCAGTAGAAGCTTTTCTAAATGTAAGGATGCCACTCTCTTGAAGTTTGGTATCTCGCAACTTTATGGGACTAGGAAAAGGTACATCATCCCACTGGAAGGAGAGGACAGCTGCTCTTGGAGGTAACAATCAGAATAATCAATCACAGCAAACTGCTTCTGCCAAGTAGAGTGAAGCCACCTCAGTAGCTCATACCTGCTTAACCCACCTCACCTAATTAACCAGTGGTTATGAAAGCTACATTCTGAAGTTATTGCTGACATTTTAATTAGCAATATTCCTGCAAAAGAATGGGTGCTCTCAAGCCATCCAGCCCTAGACACTGCTTTTGGAAGTTCAATAGGGTGAGCTGAAGCTTAGTAGGAAAGTTGTATCTGACTCCCTTCTTTCAGGAACATAGTTGTTACTGTTCTCATTATGCACTTGATAAGATACACATGGACTTCCTACAAGGAAAAAAAGTGTCTTTTGTCTTATCCAATAAGTAACAACAGTAAGTACAGTGCTTTTGATTAAATGACTGCTGTTTAAGTCGCTTGTGCTCTCAGCTGAGAATGACAGCCTGAGAGTGCGTGAGCACTGGTGTCTTTGGATGAGGCGCTGTGCCTGAATGGTATTTGTCAGACAATTGCCTCCAAGAACCTTTTACAGAGTAGTGTTTGCATTCAGTGTTGGATCACCTACCTCCTGATACTTTTAAGTGTAAAAGTAGGAAAATCTAGTGGTCTCGGCTCCATTTGTAGGCAAGACATAGACCAATACATCCATAGAATGATGCATCCCATCCTAAGATAGGTGATTGAGATGATACCAGTCTCCTATTTCATCTGCCTTACAAACTATTAGTGAACACAAAAATAACTCAGATGGAATATGGGGTCGAGAAGTGGTGGGGGAAAAAAAGTCAGAATGAAAGATAATAGAGGAAAAGTAAGAGTTAAGAACAGGAAAGTGCAAATCAAGAAGGAAGGATTTGTGTATGGAAATGAAGACAAACCAGTGAAGATAAAAATGAAGACAAACCAGTGAAAATAAAATTCTAAAAATGAAAGGAAAGAGTGAGGTGGAGAAAAGTAAAAAGAAACAAGAAAACAGGAAAATTAGGAGGAAAAAAAATGATTAGGAAGATGAGTTAGTAAGGGGATGGAGAACCTAGTACTGAAAAGGGAGAGATGCAGGCAAGTGAGAAGGATCACAAGGGAGAGAAAAGGGAAGGAGAACACAGGCAGAGATTTGATCTACACACTGATGTTCACATGTCCACTTATTTTAGTTTTAAAAGATGGCAAATGAGGAGTCATAACAGTAAAAAGAAGATGCATATTTAACATGTCTTTAACACTGACATGACTTTGCTGTGACCATGCTGTGCCAGATCAGAAGACAGACAGCCCCATTATCAGGGATCGGGCCCAGTATAATATGCTTTGCCCCTAAGCAGAGATTATTAGCTCAGATAATGGAAGCCATGGAGCTTCTGGTTTAGGAGCACAAGGCTCGCTGGTTGTGCTCAGGGTGAGGGCAGGACTCAGTCCTGTGTGATGCTGCATACCTCAACCTGATAACACCGCGCCTGCTACACATTTTACACCTATTGCTAAAATGATTTAAGGTAAACTTAAATCTTCCGTGTGCCCATAGTTTCTATTGAGAGAAGCTGGTGGGATAGATGGTAGACTTGATGTGAAGTACCCTTAAGAAATAATAAAATAATAAATAAATATTTATAATATTCCTTCTCCGATAAAGCCTAAGGCCAGATAGGTTCTTTCATCTCTTTCACAATCTATTAGAAATCTTTAATGGGCAGTTCTTAAAAAATTCCAATTCAGCTTTTAAAGTGAAAAGTCAAAAGATAAAAGCAGACGTACGTAAACTTGCACATCTGAACAACCCTAGTCTCTAATTAAAATGAAGGAATGAATTTAAAAGTTTCATTTCAAGCTTCTGCTATCATTTTAGCAGTGATTATTTTTATGTTGTCTGAAAGTGTGAAGTAAAATTTTTGCACGTTGCCATAGTATCTATATGGGCCAAATTCTTTCCAGAATCATACGACATTGAACTATGTAACAAAGATGTCATTTATTAATATGAGTTAGTACCCCCTCTATTGTCTGAACTATTTCACAAGCCATGATTTATCAACACAGTAATGTTAAGCCCCCTTCATATAATCAGCTCTGCAGTCTGCAGTTCCAGGCAAAGAAAAAGGGCAGCTCTGCACAATCCACTCCAAATGCTGGGATTAATTATGTTGTAGACTTCATATTGCACTTGCAGATGTTATTAATTACTGCCACTCCCAGTTTAATAGCTGTTTCCATAGCAACTATGGTAATTTAAAGAAGGTGTGAAGGGAAGCAAGTTGAGTAGTTGTTTTTGTTTTGTTGTTGTTTTTTTGTTTTTTTTTTCTAACAGGAGGACAAAGGCAATCTGACTACATATATATATATAAAAAAAAAAATAATCCCCAGACCCTAAGCAGTGCAAGATAAAACGTAGTGACACATAGGAATGTGGACATTTTCAGAAGGGATTAAGGAATTTAAATAATCAAATACTTAAGTTAACAATCTGCTCTCACTTGATGCTTTTAAATTTAATCCTAGTTTGCACTTTTTGGTATAGTCTAAAATGTCCAGTGAAATCAGAGTGCGTGCAGTGCAAGTAAAGGTGGAGCTATGTATGGCTCCAGCAGCACGGATTTATTGGATATAAACACACTACCAGTGGCTGTGGTTTAGAATTAAAAAGTTTAAAATCATAGATCTCTATTACTTGAAAGAATGAAGACTTATTAACAAATTTATATCTAATGTAAATTTTAAATTAATCATGTGACTGTGTCTCCTCAAATTGAAATACAGCTTTTTACATCCACTGCCAAGCACATTTACAGGAACAAGAGCAAGGTGTTTCAGCAAACACACCAAGTACCTGTTATTATCTTTGAGTCATCTCTAAATTCTGTCTTCAGACAACACTTGCTGTTAGTTAAGAAGTATTCTGAAATGTCTAGGTAGAATGTCCTGGTAAAGGCAGATATGGATAGTTTAATATTTACTCTCGTCTCGTATCAGAAAATAAAGTGAAAATTAAACCAGTTTCTGATAAATTACAAATTACTGACACTAGAAACTACTGTGGAGAAAAAAAAAGGGTGAGACTTTTTTTGATATTTCAAGATGGTAAATTGAAATAACAGCTAGAAATATTTCCTTTACAAAGGACATTTCAGATATTTCCTTACATTTACAACTGATGGTTTTTAAAATTATATAAAATTAAAATTATAATTAATAGAGGAAACAGAGAAAATAGGATTATTGACAAAATCCATTTTTTCTTAAAAAAAAATAAACGCCCTTCAGTTTGGGAAAATACTAGCACTATTTCTCTCTAAGTAAATGTGGTGATCATTTATCATACTCTAACTCTTTAAATGTCATATGACAATTATAACAATCTGAAGTGTATTACCATCAACAGTTGTGATAGAAAATGTGTCATTAAATGTTGAGTTCTCCCTCCCTCAAGTAGAAAAAGCCTTTCCCCCACTTTGAAATGCAGATGACTGACTCAAGGAGTACCACAAGAATTTTCCCCTTTTTATTACCAAGGGAAGCCCATTGTCACATCCAACGTGCCCATCTGTGCTTTGGGAGTGAAATATAACCTTTTGAAGCAGAAAAGCATTTGTCCTGCACAGTGCTGAAATCCTGGTTTCTGACTTTAAGTAGGTCAGAAGTGGTGCCCAGTTTATGAGTAACCTTCAGAAGGGTAGATAGCACCTCAACTGCTTGTATGTATTAATAGTTCAGCAATTAAAATTGTCATCAAAACATCTACCTAAAGCACATGGTATGTAATAGTCATCCAGGGCATAATAGAATAATTAGACATATAAAAATAGAAGGTGGTAAAAAAAAAAAGGCCTTTTTATGTTTAAGATGATAAATCTGGACTGAGAAGTTTCCTTTTATAACACAGATCAATGTTTTCCCAGTGAGCTGGGAAATTCCTGTAGGACCTTAGCATGTTTTGCCTCCCACGTGAAACGTTGCATCAGAAATCCTCTTTGAGGAGAAAAAGTTCCTCTCCACAAGGGGCTACTGCTATTTTCTCCTCTGGCACCATGGACTGGAAGCCCACGTGCACTGCCCTTGAGGGAAGCTGAACCACATCTTGCATTATGTCCTGCAGAGAAGTCACCCTGTCACCTCCCCAGAGATTGCCAGAGACCAGTCTGAGGCACCTGCTTAAGAGAAAGCAGCAGCAGTAGGGGGGACCACTGTTCATTATTCCCTGGAAATAGAGTTCCTTTGTTTCTTTTTGACCTTGGAAACTTCTTGTGCCCTTGTCTAGCCTTTTCTTCTGGCCAGTCTCCTGAGGTCTGCCTTCTAGGCGTTAAAAGAGATGAGAGGGAGATCATTTTTGAAAACACGAAACGTCTCGTGAAAACATTGAGAGGAGGACATAACCTTGAGCATACATGGGTAAAGGAGGCAGAAAACCTAATGCAGGGTCAGAGAAATGAAAGGAAAAGGATTAATTAAAATGTACTAAAAGAGTTTGGAAGATGAAAAAGGAATATAAGTGCTAAGTATCTTTCTTTGTAACAGAAGCTTTGCTGAAAATCAATGGGGAAAGCATGGCTTTTATTTGAGTGGCAATTTGCATATTAATATTGTGATAGCATTATGCAATAGTATATAAGACAGATTGGGTAAATAAAGGCTGTGACCAAACATTTCAGCTTTTTCCCTCTCGTCTATTCAAAATAAAACTGGCAGAATGTCACACTGTAGGCTTGTCCTTGATTTGTTTCCAGTAGAACATTAATTGATGTGTTCCCGTGTTTTGATATGTGATTTACAAGCTCTATAACTCAAAGGGTGATTACAGCCAGGCTGGCAATCTGGGTGCCAAGCCTTATTTCAGTGAACTGTCCTGGATATTTCACTCTAGAAATCATGGCTTTCTAAACGTGTGGGAGACAATATTAAGCAGTGGCAATCAACAGTACAGTTTTCTTTTGGTGTAGCGGGAGGGAGTATTTTGAAATAGCTAGTGCATCTGCTTGGTAGTTATTTTTTTCTCAAACTGTAAAATTCTCCAATGTTTCAAACAAAATGCCCACAGAATACCCAGAAATGTAGAAGTATTCGCAAAGAACATTCCGTATTTTTCAAAAATCTGGTTTGTTTTTTTTTTTCAAAGCGACCAACAGGAATGGAAGAAGAATATGTACAACCAGCAAAAAAAAATATCCATTTTCTTCACCTAGTACTTCAAAAATTGCTTTGAAAAACTCTTGGTAACCCAGAAATTTTTGAATTATGGTTTCATTCCAATACAATCTACAGTGGCTCAACTGTGACCCCTAAATACCAAGCCTATAATGGAAACAGTGACAAATTCAAGCCCATAATTGTAATACCCTGTGTTACTTTAATATCGTCTATCCATTTCATGTTTCATCTAGTTTTCTAATATTATTTCATTTAGTGGGAGATGCTTAACAGGAAAAAAAAAATAGAAGAACCTTTTTAAATAACTCTGTTGTTAAAGGAGTTGTAGACAGTTTGTGTGTCAAAGAGAAAGTAATGTGATTGAAAGTTTATTCAATTGAAGGCTACTTCCAGTACAGCAGCTTTACAGGTTAATATCTCTTTGTTATAGATCATTTCAACTCACACGTCAAAATCAGCTAGAAGATGGTACCAACACTGAGAAGCACAGTACTAGAAGTTGATTAAGGCGTATCCCTATAACTTTGTAGAGTGAAAAGTGGCACACGTTGGCCACAAAATTGTGGAAACAACCAGCAGCATTAAATTGTTGATAGCAAAATATTTAGTATATTTAAAACGCAACTGCTAGTTCGTTATTTCATACATTGAACCTCTGTCTGGAAATTGTGGGTATACTAATTTTTCTTTATCCAACTTTTAGTGGAGTGCCATTGCCATCTTTTTACCAGTGGGATATGTCGTCATTTCACTGGGATCCTGCGCCAGTGCAATCCTCTGTTCAGCATCACCTCTGGATTTGTTGTAGAGTAGTTGTTTATAGAGACTCTGCTTTACTAATACCTTTTGCAACAAATGCAACTGCCTATGTGCAGGAGGGAGGTCAAGTCTATTACTTGTGATATAAACTCACATATCTTGCTCCTCATCATAGCACTTGACTGATTTTTCAATGGAGCATTTAATGATGTGAGGAGTACTTGTTCTTATTATACATACTTTCTTCTTTTCTTTTTCATCTGTTGTTTTATCTGTATAATTTTGCACTAGAAAACCAAGCCTTATTCTGCGGTCAGAAGGTGAGAGGCCCAGCCTCAGGCTTTTCAATCCTACAGGCAACATGAAATTTTGGTGTGGAAGCAAAGTGACTTCTTAGCGGATGAAAGAGCTTATGAGAGTTTAAGTAAGGAAAAATAAATGAAAAGCAGCAGTGTAGTTTTGAAAAGTAGGATAATTCAAGAGAGGTCGAGTTTGGGAGACAGGGCTGATTGATAAGAAGAAACTTTTGAGAAAGTTTGGGGAGGAGAAATGAGGCTGAAGAATTTGCGGGGGGAGATAGGAGGTTGTATCTTTCCCTGATACTTCTAGTTAGCATATTGCCATGGCTAAGACATGAAGTTGCTGCCCATGGCCTTAATTCCAGATAATTAACTGTCTTTAGATATCTTTGAACTACACCATGCATGGAATGTCCTGGGTATCAGGAATGAAGCTTTTAAATTTACTAAATATTCTGTGGAAATTACAATGTAGAGATGAAAACAGATCTAGAAACACAGTTGCAGCCTTACGTACCAATGCTCCACCTTCCCAAGCACCAAAGTTTTCTCCTGTTTGTATCTAGCTGACTGAACAAAGATGCAAATAAGCAAGACCGGGTCATCCTGTGGCTTGGATCTTCCTGCCAACTGGAGATAATAGAATGAATGTCTTGCCTATTCTGCTGGATGAAATGAAGATGCTAGGAGTTAGGAAAACATGCTCAGAAAATTATGTGTCCCGGAGGTCAAAAAGTTTTAGAATAAGATAAGAATTGCCAAAAATCAAACTAAAATAAAAACAAGAACCAGAAGTTTCACTACTTTCATAAAGGAGAGAAGCAGAGGCATTATACAATGAGGTTAAGGAAAAAGATGACATAGCTATGGCTATGTCATGGCTGTGACATAGCCTGATAAAACAAAAAAACCCAACATTCTTTCATGTTTCTGACCTCAGCTTTATAAAATGCTTCAGAAGAGATTTTGAAGGTAATTAAAGACATAGAAAAAAATGTGATAAAATACAACATGGGTTTACCAAGGACTTATTCGATCGTGCTGGATTAAGCTGATATTTTCTTTAGACAAGGGAAATGAAATGCATCTAATCTACCTGGACTTTTACAAAGCATCCAATACAATTCCACAAGGAAAATTGCTAGCTAAATAGAGAAGTTAGAGATTAGTACAAGAATTTTAAAATGGGTAAAAAATGGGCTTAAAAGAGAAAAAGTGAAATGCTGAGGTAAGAAGTTGGTTAGACAATTATCTTAAATATTAGAGATTTATTCCAATTGATATTTTCATTAGTCATCTTGAATCATGATATGTTATTGTTCTATTAAAATTTAATGATGACACAAAGGAATTACCAATATGGGGGAAGGGTTAAACATCATACAAGATGAAAAAATGAATGAATATGGCAGTAACAAAGTAGAAAGTCAAGATTTTAGGGACTAATAAGAAAGAATATTTGCTGGACATATTAGCTGATTACAGGATGACTAGGATCCGTTAATGTTACATCAGTGTAAAATGACGAAATATAATCTTGTAATCTGGTTCTGTTCCTCTGCATTATTTTTATAAAGTACTTGAATTCAAGCTGAATGTGAAAAACTGGGAGTTTGAACCCTTTTTCTTATACTCCCATGCAGATATAACCCGTGAGAGCCCATCCTGACTGTGGAATACACTTCTGGCCAACCATGTTAAACAAATAAATTCAAGCTGGAGCAAGGGCTAATAAGAGTTCCTGTGATTAAATGTGCTTTGCTCTTCCAGGCTGCAGGCAGGAAAGGGGCATGACCACCCTCCGGAAATGTAAGAGCAGACAGAAAAGAGAGAAAGACACATTTTAGCTAATGAATAATGCTGGCACAAGGACAAATGGACCCAAATTAGTCATAGATAGATGTGAAGAGGAAAGTCAAGACCATTGGAGCAGTGAGAGTCTATGAGGGCAAAAAGAGAAGGTGTGTTTCCAGCTCATGGAACAGAAAGAGTCCTGCAATTGCCCCTTTGCCCAGACCAGTTTCTCAGTTTATTTTTATTTCCACAGTCAGTATACATCTCTCTTAACATGAATAACACCGTTCTTCACTAGTAGATTGTTTACTAAGCCTCTCCAGACAGTAGAAATTAAGTGTAATTTCTGTTTTAGCAGAGTTCACATTTGCTGTTATCTGACTGCCCCACAGTTTTCGCATTTATGATTTTTCACTGTTCTAGTTCATCCTCTTAGTGTTTTCCTCTGCTTCCTCATATGCCTTTCTCTTTTTCTGTATTATATTGTTAGGTTTCTTCATCTCGTTACTTTTTTCTGTCTTTTTTGTTGTTTTTATTTTTTCTTTTTTTCTTATTTTTTCTCTTTTTTATTTTTATTTTTTTTTTCTTTTTTCTTTTCTTTTCTTTTCTTCTTTTTCAGCAAAGCTTTGCACCAAAACAGATGAAATAAATAACATTTTTTGCTCAATGCTGGAAAAAGCAACTCTGTTGGAGGATTCTGTGTCATTGTCATATAACAGCCTTAAAATTTACAAACGCAGGACCAGAACAGGCAGGCAGAATGCATATTACTTCTTGGACTGATTCAAGCATATTTTTTTTTTTAGTTTCTTTTTTCTCTGTTATCCTTATTAACTAATTGTATCAGTGCTTAACCATTCAACTTAATTGCCCACCAAAAATGCTCTGAGACCTTTCTATTTATGTTTGTGTGTCAGCCCATATGTAGCCAACAAAACCCAGAAGTCTTCTGCCCCCTTAGATCAAACATACAGCAACAAAACCCTCATTTGCTCTCCATATTTTCTGATGCCTCCACAGAAGCAGACAGTTAAAGCTTTTGTCCACGGCATTCTCAAACAGATATGTTTTTCAGAAGTAGAAAAAAGCCAAGAAAATATGGGTGCTTACTACTTTGTTTTTTCACTGACTCTTCAGAGGATAAAATGCTCTCCAACATTAGTGGTTTAGCACTTCTGTCCTGAGTTCTTCCAGCAAAAAATTTACACAATGTGACTTTCAAATAGAGAAATTACCATTAATACTATTTTTGGGCAAGACAGTTGTTCAGTACACTCAAATGCTAACTCAGCTCCTGGGTTATGGAATCAAAGGTTGCTAAGGTTCAGTTATAAACTGACATTCTTTCAGACTGAAGTTAGAATGTTAAATTCAGTAGTATCAGATACGATCTCTATCTCATTTTAAAACTAACATGAATTTATGCAAGCCCAGAAAAGGATGAAGCAAAGGATCTTTGCTTCAGAGGGATTAGATGGTCAGAGAGGAAATGCGTGCTTACTCTGAACACATCATGAGTTATAAACTGTTAATAACTCAGCCACTGTCAGAGCAAGGTCTCCTCTCAGGAGAGCAATGGGGACTTGGACATTTCCCTTCAGAAAGAGTTTTCATATGTGGTTTTGTTCCAGGAAGTATGAAATCCCAATCCTTCAAAATGTTCCACATAAAGTAGTAAGTTAGAGGCAGCTAAACAGTGATCTGATTTTACATCTAAAATGTAAAATGCTGAAAAATGCAAATGCAATACTGAAGCAGTTATCACAACTGGATTGAATTTGCTAAGTGTTTTGGAATTTTGCTGCAAAAAAATAAGGAGGAGTAGATTTCAGAATATGTGTAACATTTAATTTCAATACTCCACTCCATGCTCTATTTTTACAACAGCTGAAATAAAATTCAAATGATTTAACACAAGACTTACATAACTACAAAAAAACTAAAATATTTTTATTTAAATGGAACAATTAAAACACCTTAATTTTACTACATAGCTTGGGCATTTTTCAGTTTGACCCTATCTAATTGTTTCTCTCTCGGTCAGTGAACCTCCCAAGTCCATTATTCACTCAGCTTTTCCCTGAAATGATTTTTCGTGGTGATGTATGGCAGAATTAGAAATTATGCTACCTCTAACCTTCTGTAGGTGGAAGAATAAACCAAATAAACTGAAGATCCTGAAGTCAAAGGAGGAGAAAATGAGCAGAGAAAAAAAAAATGAAAAAGAAAACCAACCAATCAAAAAAAACCCAAAACGAAATACAGACAAACCAAAATACTTTCAATTACCATCATGCTGTTAAAAGCCTGCTAGTATAGGTATTCACCCCAATAAGAGGTGTGTTACTGTTCAGGCTGTAACTTTTTTTATGATAGCAAGTCTTCAGGACAGGGTACCTATAAAAAAAGAAGTGGGTGACATCTGTGTATTGACCTTGCTGTAGCTGCTGGAGCAGTTGGAGGTGGCAGGGAAGCCCACGACAGGGGAGATGAGAGAGGTCTCCGAGAGCTGTGCTGTGCACCAGCTCCTGCCTTACCCAGCCTGTTACCTGCACGTGGCTTTGTTAATCATTTGCTAATTTTGCAGGGACCAAGAAGAAAGTTAGGAAAGATGAGTGTGTTTCTTGCCAAACTCAAGGCCAAAGGAAGAAAGCAGACAAAGAAAGATTGAAATATAATCTGTAATTTACATAGCTGTAGTGTCACAAAGGCAAGTGGGTGGCTAATACTTTGCTTTTCCTCATTGCTTTATTTATTTTTTTTTTACATTGTTTCCCTTATTTGCTTCTACACTAGACTCTTATTTTTTTGATGGTTTGAGTCACTTACCCAAAGGAAAAGTAGAGAATAATATGAGGTGAAATTTGGAAAAGAAATAATTATGGATATGTATTTTCTCAAAAGCAAAAAGCATTTTATTTTGTGGAAATCCCATACAACATTAATGAGTTTTGGAGCTTATTTTATATGCTGTTATATGTTAACTTTACAATGGTAAAAAAAAAATCTACTGTATATCAAATTTTATTTTGTTATCGTGTATGAAATTTTATTGTGATGCCTAGCAATCATAGGACAAAGCAATCCTGTGATAGCAAATATCCTATCATATTATTTCACAGAGACACCATGAAAAAACTAATAATATAATAATAATAATAATAACATGCTATTTGTTTCATTAAAAATGTGTTGAAACTGTTTTTGTTTCTTCTCTTTAGATACAATTTTGTTTTTTTCTAAACCAGGCTGTTTTGCATTTATTTGTACAATATCCACAATAATGGTCACCATGAAAAGCTGATAGGTGCTAGCCCATAAATAATAAATCATAATAAAAACTGGAATAAATAACAGATGTTTATAAGTACGGTAGAATAGACAAAGGTTGATAGCTGCAAGGAAAAACTCATTAAGAACAGCACAGAGAGCTGTATTTACAGAGGTAAAATTTGTATGTGTTGAAAAATATATTTATTGTTAATAATCATAGAGTCATAGAATGGTTTGGGTTGGAAGGGACATTTAAAGATCATTTAGTCCAACCCCCTTGCCATGGTCAGGGACATCTTCCACTAGACCAGGTTACTCAAAACCCCTTCCAATCTGGCCTTGAACACCTCCAGGCGTGGGGCATCCACAGCTTCTCTGGGCAACCTGTACCAGTGTCTCACCACAATAACATAGTACAGAATCTTCCCCTAACATCCAGTATAAATCTATCCTCTTTCAGTTTAAAAATGTTGCCCCTTGTCTTGTCTTTCTTATAAGCCCCTTCTCTATATTGAAAGGCTGCAATAATGTCTCTCTGGAGCCATCTCCTCTCCAGGATGAACAACCCTAACTCTCTCAGCCTTTCTTCATAGGAGAGGTGTTCCAGCCTCTGATCGTTTCTGTGACCCTCCTCTGGACCCACTCTAACAGGTCCATGTCCTTCTTATGTTGGGTGCCCCAGAGCTGGACACAGTACTCTGGGTGGAGTCTCACCAGAGTGGAGTAGAGGGGCAGAATCACCTCCCTTGACCTCCCGGCCACACTTCTTTTGATGAAGCTCAGGATACAGTTGGCTTTCTTGGCTGCAAATGCTCATTGCTGACTCATGTTGAGTTTTTCATCCACCAGTACCCCCAAGCCCTTCTCCACAGGGATATTCTCAATCCTTTCATCCCTCTGTCTGTATTGATATTGAGGATTGCCCTCACCCAGGTGCGAGACCTTGCATTTGGCCTTGTTGAACTTCTTGAGGTTAATAAAGTTAATTATCTGCTTTCATGGTCCTAAAAAATAGGTGCCTAATTCTCAGAGCCTTTAGTTACACTGGAGGAAGTCAAAAGCTCCTCTGAATAAATGTTAAGGTCCTAACATCTGAGTTTCTAACCTCCGCTTTTCCACCCTGTTGGTATCATACTGGTACAAATTAGAAGAAAAGGTAGTTTAACTAGATACCCAGTTAGTAAAATCTGTTGGTAAAGAAACTTTTATATACAACCATTAATATGTCCCCTCTCTTGACTTTTGAGGTTTGCTGTGATTTTGGGGGAATTTGGTTTTACTTTGTTACAAAATCATTGTGACAAAATATTTCTACCTGTAGGTTACTCTCAGCCAACACTTATAGTGATTCATGGGCTAAACATATGTTTTGGTTTCCAGAGTAACTAAACTTATTCTCAAACACAAAACCTGACCTGATGTAAGTGCTCAGCAGTGTCCACTTGGCCACAGTTCAACCTTGGAAAATTTTTTGCAGGTAAGAGATTTGGCCCGAGAATGTCAGAGAAATGCAATTGGTATAAAACCCCCAGAGAAATGCAACCCCCAGCCAGACACCCAGTCAAATATTGGAACAATGCTCTTTTACTGAATTTTCATGGCTGCTTTCGTCAGTACCTGCAGCTTTTGCTAACAGGTTTCCCATTCTAACAGTGATTGTGTTAGGAAAGGTTTAATGACAGAAGTTTTTTAATGTTGTGACTTGAGAAAACCCTGTCTGATGACAGTGCCCTTCCCAGAGGATAAGAGGATGAGTTATCGCTAGGGTAATTTCTATCTATTGTACTGGCTTTTAGTGGAGTTTCCTGACAGCAGCAAAGACATGGCAAATTTTATATTGGTGCTAGTCATGGCAAAAATAAAGTTTGACAGAGAAAGGAGAATCCCCATGCTAATTTTACTTGGGTCTTTCTAGCAGAGAGACCTTCTCAGTGGATTTCAGATTATTTTAGTTGGATTTTAAGCATTTTTTTTATTTATCTATTTATCCATGTCTTTACAACAGAGACTCTCGTGGATTCAGAGACACACCGCAAGTCACTACTTCTGCCTCCATACAGCAAGAGTTAATCTCTCCATTGCCAGAGAGAGCAGATCTTCTTGACGTGGGTGCCTCATCAAGACATTTAAAGTAACGTTACATTAGTCTCAGTCAATGACAGGCATTAAGTCTGAGCAGTTCACATATCATCCAGTAAATATATCCTGGGACCACATATAAACCATGAAGACAACTAAATGGTTAACACGTAGTTCCTCTATGAGATCTTGCATACTCTATATGTAATATTGTCTACAAGCTTTTGACTAACTCTTGTGATGGCATGAACAAAATTTACTATGAGGTATATATATGGTGTAGAAATATGAGGGAGAGTCATAAGAAGATGGAGAAAACACACAATGGTGACTGAATTAAGGTTGCAGAGGCAGCTTTTGAATGCTTGACTCTGTAACCTTTGCAACCTTAATAATGCCATTTTAATGCATACTATGTTTTATTTGTTTAATGCCTCAGAGTAGCTACATTTGGGATGAACTCCATCACCTACACTGAAGGAGGTAACTCAATAGGTCCCGACCCAGCATGGCCTGTTGTGATCAGCCTGCATAAGGTCATATGTATCACCCTTAGCCCTGAGAGCTGATGACAGGGCGCAGAAAAATTCTGTCCTCTGTTTCACAAAAGCCTAATTGCTCACTTTGTCATGTTGATCTTGTAACATGTCTCCTGCTCCTACTGCTTCTCAGTAATTTTCTGCATAGAAATACCCTCTGTGCACTGTCACCATTCACTCTGTGACATGGTGAACGTACTGTACAGGCTATTTCTGTTAGATTTCACTAGGGAATGTTATTTCTCCCTGGAGCTGCTTCCATCAGCTTCGTGCTATTTCTGTCTCCAAAGAAACAATTCTAAGCAGCACCCTTTCTACTGATATCAATCCTTTCCCCTCCTGCCTCTCAGAGCTGGCAGCCATAGTTGACCGTGTGCTAAATTAAAATTCAGGAGGGTTAGTATCCAAAGTGTTTGATATATTCTAATGCTTCAGGATCCTTTCACTGTAATGTCATCCTATACTTGAGCAATGCGTTGCCCAGCTCCTGAATTTCCCCGAATTCAATGCATCCAGAATCCTGAAGCAATGCACTTGTGTTAGGGCAGCTCTGTCAATTATAATATCAGTCTGCAGCATGCTATTATGACTTTATGGTCTTAGATGTCCTGAGTGAGTACAGCGATGGTTTAATGAGCTGCCTCTTTCTCAGCAGTCCTGTGGGCCATTTGCTTGACTACAGAGAGGCGAGGGGGAATGGGAGGGAGGTGAAGAAGACAACACATTAACCTTCTCCATGCCTTGGATAGTCCAGAATTCTGTGAACAGAACCACAACTCTAGTCTGAATCTGAAGAGCAACATTTAACTTTTGTCATCTCCTCACCGTTGCTTTGAAGGCCATTTTACTTAATTAGAAAAAATGCACCCAGATTATATCCAGATCACTGGCATCATATGTTACCCTCAGTTGCCCCATAGAAAAGACAAACATCATTAAACATAAACTCTCTTCACAAATGCTATCCTGTCACCAGTTATTTTATGCAATGTTATCTTCTTTTCTTCCCTATTTACCTAATGACTTGGTGTTGTTATTTATACTACTTCTGTGTTGATTTATCCTGCCACCATATGTTCACTCGCTTTAAATTTGATAATAATGATCTTTTGTGGTATATGCACTTCCATGTATTAATTATTGCTGAGATTCAGATGTTGGCTTTCAGAAATAAAAAGGTGATTTCTTTGCATTTTTTACCATTCAGAAATACAGGTTTCTTTTGTAAAAGAAGGAGAAAAGAAGTTTCTGTTTTAAAGGATTAATCCTTAAAGTAGCATAGAACTACAGAAGAAATAAGGAGGGTGAAAAAAAATCTGTCGAACTTTCTCCATTTCTAAAACTTTGCTTCCGTAGTTCTGACTACTAAATGAAACTGCAGTATAGTTTCAGAGGATATTCACGTCCTCTGAATTGCACAACCTATGACAGGAAGAAAATATCTAGGCAGATCTGTATATACTTAACGCTGAAAAGTAACTTCTCTCCTCACTGATACCTGTCACTATAATTCTTGTATACTACATTATGCTAATATTTTAGGAATAATAAGCCAGCTGTCTGATACAACAGTCAAAGTGGGTTTTTTGTGGAATGGAAATTCATAACTGATGATCTTCGCGTTTACTTTGTATTCTGCATTCACTCCATTTTGCAGGATGGAGTGCCAAAAACGAAGATTTTGGCTCTAGAGAAAAGGATGCTCTTAATTCATTAATTCACTTTGGTGGGACACAGGAAAGCTTTCAGCCGATGTTTGTTTTCATAATCCCATAAATCCTGCCCTTTAGCAGAACAACACATCAGAAATGAAAGCCGTAGAAAACCACTTCTTTCCTGACTTTCCTGGGGAAAATGTGAGGACATGTTGTTGTGGCTGGTCACATGTTTCTGAAGAATTTGATTTTTATTTATAAGTTTGGCTCCTTATGAAGTTACCTGGGAATTTAGAATTGCTCTGCAGCAGTCATCAGAACTGCAGTATCCTTGATGAGTGTCTTTTCTTCACTGAGCTAGCATTAAACAAGCGGTCTTTTGTATACCAGACTGAGGGCTGCCTCAGAATATACATATATTAATATCTTGATGGCGAAAACTGTACCCTCAGAACAGAGAGGAATCAAAGCTGCAAGGATTAATTGACCAACTGAAACACCTGCCTCTGTTTTGTCTACAGAGGAAGTTTAGAGAAAAAAGAATCTATCAGTCAAATCCCATATTTAATCACAAAGTGGTTTAGATAATTTAGTTTTGAACCACAAGCTGAGCAGAAAAACATTGGGAAATATTTTGATTCCACCCAAATGAAATAAAAATATTTTCTTTACAAAACAGACTGTAAATGAAACATTTCAAGCCCCAACAACAAAATATTAACCTTTCAGCTTTAGTTTCATTTCAAAGTATAAAATCAGGCTTGGAAATGGAACCCTATTTCTAATGGTATAATTTTGCACATGTTGAAAATAAAATATGTAAAAAATCAGAAATTTGGCCTATCTGAAGCTGTAATTTCAGAGAATTATATGCTCATTGATTTTTTTCATTTTCTTGAGGTCTACCTATAGCATTAATTTTACATGGATTGGAAGCTTCAGTACTTCTGAAAACGTGGCAATAACTAGCATCAGGGTTTGGGGTTTTTTTAGGGGAATAAAAGATTGAATCTCTTTTTAATCTTCAAACAAATATAAAAATGATCTTTACTGTTTTTACTTCTAAGGATACTATGGGCACCAACTCTTTCAGGCATGGCCCGTGATTGTGCATTTACATTACCATTATAGCTAACTATAAGCATGATTCAGTAAACTTCTGAGTATAGTATGACTACACCTATGTAAGTTTAAGTGCTAAGAGTCAGCATGTTTAGCCTTTCCGATTTTATAATTTTTAGCTTGTTTACTTGCAACAGTGGGAAACACAGACTTTTGTGTGAGATTAAAGAATGTAGCTTCAGAACTACTAAAGAGCCCAAACAACGTGTATCTCTGAAGGAGAAGGGGGAGCCATCAATGCTTGTGTTGTTGAGAGCACCAACGGCAATCCTCATCCAGATCTTGCAAAAGGGCATTTCTCAACAGTATCTGAGAAAATGTGCTATGTGCTGCATGTTTTACCACACAGAAACACAAGCCTGAGAGCCTGCAAGATGGTGGTGTTCCAGTGTGGAACTGGAGCTCAGGTCTTCTGTCTTCATCAATAAAAGCAAACAGCTGGAGAGCTAGAGGGCTCTACGGAGTTGTGCTTTGTCCCTCCGAAGTAACTCACATGTGGTATAGCCTGAGGAGTAGGTAAGCCCGGACTGGAAAGATATGCCCACACTAAAATGGTTTTTGGAACAAACTTCTGGATGTGTCTTTTCTTCCATAAAACCCCAGGACAACTTTCTTCCATAAAATCTATAGGAGAGTTCCCCAGTCTTTCTGTTCTCCCAGACAGCAAGTTGGGAGGGGAAGACCCTCTACTCAGGTAGGATAAACAAGGTACTAATAACACATGAAAGTTCCTAAAACAAGTATCAATGTAAATAACATTTTACAGATATTTAAAATCAAGGATAACATATTTTTACTTTTTGTGCTATTGCTATCAGATAATTATTTTTCTCTTCTTCATTAACGAATTTAGGGAGATGTTGAATGCTTTTTATAAATGAAGTGTGTGTGTCATATCACTTGGATGATAATGCTGAATTTCTTCCAGGATCTAGCATAGCGACTGCAGTTACAGCTCTGTTCATTACCTGAATAGATAACAAGTTTGCCCTTCAGCCATCGCAGCTCTTGCATATTTGAAACACGCATGTTGACAGTTGAAGAGCATCTCAGAATATCCATAATGAGCAAAAAGCCTGATCGAAGAAGTGGGTGGTATCCTATTCACTCAGGTGTTACAGGCACATAATCAATAGGGCATGGAGGAGGGAGGTCATTTTTATTTCCTAAATTATCTTGTTCATTTATATGTGAATCAGACATTCATTACCATTTAAATAGTTTTTGACATTTAAGACACTCCCCTATTTCTATGAGATTTTGACGCAGTTTCATTGAATATCTTTTTATAACCTGAATCTAGAAAATTATTTTAACCATTTCTACATATTCTGTCAGCTGTGGGCGAACTGTCAAGGATTTAGAGGCTTGTTTTTATTTAAACACTCGTTTACAAGGAGCTTAAACCCTGGTTTGGGCCTGACCAAGGCATTTGTTGTTACATTTTTTAGAGGCAGTTGAAGAACACTCTGGAGTAGATGGTGTGAAACTTTCTGTAATAGTGGTTGCTGCAAGCAACTTCCAAACCCAAGTAGTCAAGGCAGAAAAAGGACGGAAAAAAATACAGTACCTTGTCTGCCTCAAAGGCTGGAAGCTGAAGGGAGTGTTTCAACTCTCCAGAGGTCAGGGAAAAAGCCTGTCTACTTGGATGTAAAACCTTCTATTTCTAGATGTCTCATCCCACTTGTGAAATCACACTTTAAACTGATTGCAATTCTACTGAAACACCTGACACCAATAATGGAAAGAAAGTGAAGTCATGGACTGGAAAATGACAGGTGAAATCTTTTGAGTCTGGATTGAGTCATATATTTTGGACCTGATCTCTATTTGAAAATAATTTTGCTCAAATTGAGAAAGCTTCTTTGGGAGTTCTACTAACACCTGAGCAGAGATACTGTTGTGCAAGGTGCACTGTTTATATCTGGATTTTGGAAGGAGTGATAAATATCCCACTGTTTTAAAAATGATTTGGTTTTTCTTAATTTTATTTCAGCCTGTTGAATTAAGAACTTCCTACAAGGATAAGTATCTACTTAAAGCTGTATCTAAATGCACCTGAAGACTTCTGTCAGGGGCAGCCAGAGACATCTAGAGCTTGGTTTAAAAGGGGTCTGTTATCACTTCCCCATGTCTAGAAATGGCTGGGTTGTGTGCAGGAGGGGAAAAAAGAAGTGAAAGGTACATATTCCTTTGTTTTATAATGAAGGACAAAGGAAACAGCTACAGCATAATAGACCTTGAAGTGCATCAGCTGCAGCATCTCTTGAGAAAGACTTCAACATGTTTCCTCTCATCAGCTACCCACTTCTCCGCCTCTGCCTCGCTACAGCTGTGTGAATAAGCAATTTTTTTTTCCCCTGAAAGTTCTTAAAATGAGTAAAACAAAGCACCTTTTGAGGTCAAGCCTAGATATATATGAGCTTCTTCGTGAATCAAGAGGTGTTTTTTTTTAAAAAAAAACCACAACAACAGTGTAGCTTAAACAAAACATTACATTTGACAGGAAGTAAAACATTTTGTTTTCAAGGCTTTTCCTCTTAAAAAGTGTTGTAGCCAAAAAAATCTGAATTAAAAAACTAATAAAAAATCAAAGCTTGCTTTTATTTACTTGCCATCTCAGACCTATGTGGGCTTATGGCGGTTTATGTTCAGTTGTGTTTTAATACAATTAAGAATTACGTGAAATAAATGCACATTTGCGAAATCTTATTAGTGTTCCCATAATTGGGTGTTTCTTTGAAAATAATCCGACATGTTTGCCACAGGCTGTATTTGCTCCAGTCATCTATACTTCCATAGACATTGCTCCTGAGTGATCCAGTAACAAATTACTTGCAAAAGAGACCCCCTTTCCCCACCAAAAAAAAAATTCCCCACCAAAACCTTTCATTTTCAGGACTTCAAAAGAAAACCATGACATCTCTATTCTAGAGTAACAGGGAACTTCTGGTCTATATTCTGACTTTTCACCTCCTGCAACTTAAAGTTATCGACACAAAAAAAAAAAAAAAAAAAAAAAAAAAAAAAAAATGACCCTCTCTTCTCTGCAATGTCCCAGAACCGGCTGCCTACAGAAGACAACGGGATTATCAAAGTGGGCAACTGAATTCCCTTAACTCATCTTTAAATCCCCAATATGAGAACATAAACATAACATAGACTGTGTAAAGCAGCCCTAAAGATTTATGTTTTTAAAAGGCTTTAAAGTGAAACTAAAAAAAAAAAAAAGCCTTACAAAAATGAACTGAGGAACTGAATCTTCAGCAATTCTCTATAAATGAGGACTACCCAGTGTTTGCTTCTAAGCCCTCTACTAGGATTTACTTGTCTCCTGAGGCTCAAATACAGCCTTCCTTGCCTATTTTCTTCAGGTGTGGAGCTGTGCATGCCAATGTGGGCTTTTCTATCACCCTTATTAGTCTTATATGAAGCAGCTGTTACCTCTTTCTGGGCAGCAAGCAGGTTGCCAGACAGCCTGAGGGGCTAACCATCTGACAGCCATATTTTGTCCTCAATAGGTCTGTGACTCATGCTTTCAGGGGAATACAGCGGTAGGTAGGTTTTGCCTCCTTTTGTGCAGATGATAGATGTGGTTTCATTTCCTACCACAGCTGGACAACCAGTACAGCTACATTTCGTTTTTAAACAACCCCCCTAAAAAGTATTTAGCTGCACTGTTTCATTTATTGGTAATACATGCTTGTGAAACATTACACAAGTACCGGTTCGCTTTAATACCTTAAAATGAAATAAATTACTTACTGCCAGTGTAATTCAAGAATAAGAAAAAAATGAATGTGAAGGAGCTTCCTAGTGAAGACTTTCAGTGGTTTTTAACATAAATCCTCATGATAAGACCCTCCTGGCTGGGGAGAAAGGTACATTACTTTTGGTATTGTAGTTGTGCCTGCGTGCCCCAATGTGAATGTGCTAGGCACTGTGTGGATGCTGTGACTTCACTGTTCCCCAGGACAGCTTACAGCTTTGCTAAGAAAAGCCTGGTGGGAAGCAGACTAGAAGGCTGAAGGGATGTTCTTGGGGCAGTCAGAAAATCCAAATATAAGCAACCAGCATTTAATTTCTCTGCCTCACGTTGACTGCCTGGAAAAATATTTCCTTCAAGAAAAAAGGATGGAGAATTAAAGCCCTGATAATCCTAAGGAAAAGGTAATTGAATTCTGTAGAGAAACCACTAGAAACAACCTTTTTGCTCTTAGAATAGTAAAGGATTTTTTTTTTCACTCCCAGCTTTGTGCAAGATTCTCAGTTCTTGTCAATACTTCAGATCTCTAATTTATTCTTCTCAGAAATAATTTTTACATTTTATAGAAATCATCAACTTAAAATCACCCCTTTCTTTACTGATTTTTTCTCCCCTAACTAAATCCTTTCCTGTGTTTTCACTTGCTCTCATGCATGCTACATGCGTTCCTTGGCCTGGAGCCATTCCTCTGTTGTCTGAATTATACCACCTATGCATTGTTATAAATTAGCATAAGCAGTGCATGTAAGGTAAATCCCACTGATTAATTGTTTCTGAACAGTCCTCTTTGGCTAATGAGAATGCACATTAAAGAATAAACCACGAACTGGTTTTGACTTTCAATGCACTGAAGTCTGTTTATGTGACTGAACTGCTCAGAATTGCACCCAGCTGTGGGATTGCACATTCAACACTGATATGCTGAAAATGAAGCAATGAAGCAGCCTCATCAGTGCATCCCTAGTCTAAATTAGTACATGAGAAATAAATCGTCATAAACAAATCAGTGTGAATAATAAGATACTTCAAAACATTGTCAGGATGGTTTGGTTATTTTTTTTTAAATTGTGTTAATTAGGAAACATAAGAAAAAATTAATGACAACTGATATTTTAATATAAGTTCACATTTACAAGTTCACCCTGTTTCTCAGTGTGTCCCACTCTCCCACTGCGTCAGAAGAATGAGTGGGCTTATTCAGAGTGTAGAAAAATACCCATTTCCCCTCTTTGCTCCAAATGCCAGCTGTACGTTTGCACTTGGAGTATTTCTTCTAAGCTTTGGTGAAGCAGATATTTAGAAAACAGACAATTAACTCCCTGTCTCGTCATCTTCCTTGAGCAGACACCTATTCTTGGCCCTTTTATTTTTTCACTTTTGATTAATACATATGTTTAAAAATATTGAATGTCTCTTTCTTCACCCTTTCAGCTGTGATTCCCAGCATTCTTCTTCACTTCAGACAATGATTTTTAAAATGGAGTGGATATAGCCTTGTACAAAGCATAAGAGTTTTAGAAGATGAATGCATAGCCTTCTGCACCAAAAATCTGGAGTTCTTGGGATGGTCTGATCAAAGCCTTAGTTTCTTTTTCAGTCCAGGGAAAACATAACCTAGCATCAATACTAGATAACTCTCTTCTGGATTCCCTAGAGAATATTTTGTTCAATGAACTCAGTCCAGTAGCTGCATAAATAATTTCTTTGGTATGAACCTGGGTATATATAAAGTATAGGAAGTGCAACAAGACCGCTGAGAGTCTCTGCTTAGGGAAAGAGAATTAAAGGTCCTCTACTGGGACTATTTCCCAAGAGAAATAAGCTTCCTTAATGACAAGCTGGAAGAGCTGATAAACCCAAAACGTAGCTATGGGCTATTAGTTAACAATTATGTTTCACTCTCCACAAATTAAATGTAAAAAATTCCAATCAAAGACTGTGGAGAGATGACTGATTTTAGCACAATTTACCTGCATCTCAGGATACCTGGTTCTCCAGAAGAACCCCAGTAAACTGCACTGAAACAAACTCTTTAGAAAACAATGTTTTAAAGAGTGAAGTATAAAAGAAAGGGTAAACAGAATTGCAAGTGATCCAGGAATCAAAAGTTTGAGTCCAAATTCCTTGATACTTCCATGCTGTTTACCATAACCTATTGATGTGCCCTCAGTGTCAGAAGTCTGCTTACAGTACTGCATCTAGGAAGCAAGAAATAACTAAAGATTCTCATTTTGATCTCTGCCACAAATGGTTTACATAAAAATAAATCAAAACTTTGGGGTTCACTGTTCAGGTTTTCTTTTCTAATTTTTATTTCTCCCCCTCCTTCTTTAGAACTACAGTTGATATGAATTTGCTGGAGCAAAATCACACACAAACACAAGAAAAAAAAGGTAAAAAATAAAGCTCAAGGTATGACCCTGGGTGAGGTGTTTTGGATTTCTTTCTTGCTATTTGATGTGAGAGGGTGATCTGTCATTCTGTCATAGTGCAGCATATACAGGAAGGTCCAATGAGTCCAACTTTTGTCATTCTGACCACTTGATCTGTGATGCAGAGGATAACACTGGCAGTCTGTAATATAGGATACTTTGAGGGAACACTTTATACTTTCCTAGCAGCCCCTGTTATTAAACTCTTCATAACATTTACAGTAGTTCAGCTATTGAAAGAAAATGCATGAGTTTTGTAATGCCCTGGAAATGAATAAAAATGAGAACTGAAAAAGACAAAAGCGACAGCTGTGAGCTGTGGTCTCTGGGTTGCTGGGAACTCCCCAAAGCATGACATGCAGACATGCCAGAAAAGGCTCTTGTTCTTCTGGAGAGTTGACGTGTAGTCTGCATTGGAAAACAGCAATGCGGGGAACTGAGCTGAGATACGACTTGTTATCCTGTTCTGTGTCCAACTAATGCAGTGTCTGAACAGTTTCTGGCTGAATGGCGAGGTTTCGCTTGGGAAGATTTTGTAGTTGTGAAGAAGTATTTGATGCACATCCTAGCAGCCACTTAATTGTATTTACCTATCATTTAAGCTGCCTCCCTCAAATCCCCGTAGTAATCACAAGAATGAAATTTCAAGATACAAAGACTTTTAATATTTTTCATCCATCATAGCTGTACATAAAGAGGGGCTTTATTAATCTAACAGATGAAGCTAAATACATACCACATGGCAGGACCATATTACTTTCACTTTTCAGCACAATGCTCAATTATAAGCTGAGTGATTAGGATATCAGTAAGAAAAAAGATAACAGTTAATACAAATGTCCTTACAGCTCAAGTGGCAGCAACTGTGGGTTAGTGCCTTTTTTCCCGCAGGATAGGCACCATCTGAATATATACATTGGCATGTAAATACATTCATGACATTATTATAATGACATTCCATGACAGTTTGTTTGTCTGGAAGCGCTGAACACAGTATTTTAAATACTCATTAAAGAGAAGATATGACAGCTCTACCGCTTGCCTGGTAGTTAGAGCACTGTTCCTGCACTGAGAAACCTTGGTTTGAGCAAAGTAGATAGACAATCATTATGAAATTCCGAGACAGGTTCCCCATCCTCCCTTCATCAGCCTGTGCAGCGGAGCAAAACAGGTCTCTCTGAACTTCGAAATGTAAAATGCAAAAATATTCACTGACAATGAGCAGGAGAGAATGACCAAATGACTTTGTCTTTGACTATAAACATGAAAAAAAGGTTTTCTGGAGTTCCATTCCCTTTGCCAATTGATACTGCTACAGCTGGAGCTGCCTGCTCTGCTCTAAACTCTTGCACAATTGCATTGAACGCTTGCACAACTATACAGAAGCTGTGAATTTCAATCTCCTCATTCAAACAAAGGAATTGAACCTGAATTTCTGCAATGAATATCTTAACTACTGTCCTTTTCAATAAAATAGGATGCTTCCTCACCATCTCTTTTGTTTCTTTTAAAAGTACTTATAACAAAACTTTTAAAATTCAATGAAAAGAAATGTGTAGCTTTGCAAGCCAGTATTTTTCAATTTGTGTGATTCTATTGAGAAGATCATTCTTTATTCCTCTGCATCCCTCCCAAATTTCAGGTCAGACTGAACTTAAGTTCTGATTTCTCTTAGTCAAATGAGATTTGGAGCAAAGTGAGGTGTCTATTTATCTGTTTCCCAAAGCTGGTCTTGGATCTTGTAGTCCAAGGGAATGTAGCAGAGATTGCTGCAAATTTACAATGACAATAAGAATCAATAAAATCAAGTGAATGACTGCACCAATCCCCAGCAGTGTGAGCAATTTCAGTTTGATAGGAGCATATTTGAAGTGATTGTTGTTGTGACTCAGAAATGAGGGTGCTGTGAAGCCGCTGGCTACTGCATGCAGAAATCACAAATTCCTGATGCTTCTCCTCTCTTCACTGTGTAATGGTGCTTTGTGTGTCTTGTCTTTGGTTCTTCAGTTTCCTTCATTGTAGGCAAGAGGATTGCATGGACACATACAGATTGTGAAACAACTGCACCTGTCTGGACATGTTCCTGTGCAATCTGCTCTAGGTGGACCTGGTCTGGCAGAGGGCTTGAACTAGATGAACTCCAGGGGTCCCTTCCAACCCCATGTCATTCTGTGCTCATTCTGTGATTCTGTGCTCAGTAAGATCTCTGCTTGATTACTGGATTTATTGTCTTATGCCTGGACACAAATTTTTGGTTTTGGGGAGTTCTATCGCCCTTCCTGGCACAGATTGCCAACACTTTTCTTCCCTTTTGAAGGGAAGAAAAGCAACAGCACTTGTAGCTACTCTGATTCTCCATGGACTCCATGCTATCAAATATGGCTTAGGAAGGTTCTTTATGTTCTCTTCATTCATTTCCAGATACATAAAAAAGATTTGAGAGTCCTAAATTTGTCATAGGATTAAGTCCAAAGGAGAACTGTTCAACATAAATACCAATATGAACTAGCATAACTCTTCCTCTGAAGAGAACAATGTCTGTATAGGCCAAACAGAAACATGAGTTTTCTCATTCTTGAGGGATTCAGGGGAGAGATTGATTTGATCTAAAGGTAAGCTGTATCTAAATCTTTCTCCACTGGCTGCAGAAATAGGTAGGCACATACAACTTCACTCCATGCCTAAAATTTCCTACACATTTCACACCCAGCATAAACACACAAAATAGATGTGAATAACACCAAAAGAGGCAACTGTGTAACATGAACACTGTCCTGTTTAGCTATCAAGAATTCTTAAAACAGCATCTTGGATACATGCACACTGTGGCACAACCTGAAAGCTGTTTTGCACATATCGTGTATCCCATGTTAACATTCTTTTCTATTCTTTTTTTTTTTGATGATATAATACCATGCACAATGTAACATTGATAAAATATAATTGTTTTAAAAAAAAAAATTAAACTGAAAAGGTTTTTAAAGGAGAGGCTTAAAATCATTGTATTGCCATTGTAAAGCTGATATTACTTGCAGTAATGCCAAGGCATTTCTAACCAATTCAAGTGTAAGCTGTCGTCCTGTACAGAGAAATATTTTCACACTGAAAGATGATAGACACCCAGCGTAATCTGGTATAAACTTCAGATTAAAAGTATTTATATCTGCAAAAGGTTTGTTATAACTTTATTACAATTTAAAGATCAAGCATAAATGAAGAAGGTTTCCAAAAAAATGTGTATTGATTAGAGAGTTGGAGCTACTAGTTGGTGACATTTCTGAAATTCGTGTCCAAATCCTTGTGCTTGTTAATTACACACACAGCTTTTATGGTAATACTATTTCTATGCTAAAGCGCAGGCTTCTTAAGACATTGTCATAACAAGGTAATGCCTGTCCTTAACAGCATGATATGCTCACAGACTATTATTAATTGTCGGTGATGGAAAGTAACTTGTATCAAATCAAGCTGATATGACCATGAATACAAGACAACAAGCCTCTTTTGGGTCTGAAGGAATGGTTTGTTTTGCTGGGGTAAGTATCTAGAGTTTCATTTATTATTTTCAACACATATAAAACTTGGATAATCCGTGAAAGAAGTTCTCAAAATTGTTTATTTTTTCATGCTAAGTACACATGGTTGAAGACACATGTTCAGTACTGAGAGAGTCTGAGACAAAAATTCAAAGTAGTAGACTCTTTGTAAAGCAAAGTAGACCACTGTTAAAATCCAAACTGAAAAAAAAAAAAAAGTTATATGACTAATGGATATGACCAGCAGTTGAAAAACTCTACTGTGCATTTATTATTTTTAAAAAGAGAAAAAATAAAATATTTCATTAAATACGGAGAATTGGTTATGATTCTGACCAAGCTTGCATTTAGGCAATATCTCAGCAAGTGTCTGCTCATAGGTACTTACATCATCCCAATCTATGTGTACCTTGCAAACTGAAGCACTGAAATTATTCTCCCTAAATTATAGGGTCTCTGAACTGTCTGCAGCATTTTTGTTACTGCCTTCATCCTAACACCATTTTCTGGTTAAAGTTTTTGAACTCATATTTTCTTTTTTCTCTACCCCAATAACTGACCTTGAGTCCTTGTTCAAGACTTCTTTAATTAATCTGGAATTCAAAATACAATATCTGCTCTAGTATCCTCGCAAACTGATCTCAGAAAATGCTAAATCAGAAGTGAACTCATTAGCATTCAGAACCACTGTAGATGAACAAAGGAGGAACATTACAGAAAATAAAAGGAAAGATATTAAAAGAAGAGCATTGTGGGGAGGAGAAGGAGCAAAATAATTTCTTAAGTGGACTAGAGGTAAGGAGTAGGTGAAGGAGGCCACTCTGTATCAGAACATCTTTGCAATGACCTGTCATTTGGCAGGTAGGATGAGATTGCCTGTAAAAATTTTTCATTTTAGCTTGAATGCAAGGACTCATTGAGAAGCTTATTGAAACAGGATGAAAAGCATACACAAAACTGCATGTAGCTGATGCCATCATCTTAATGGACACAATGAACCGGCAGATTTTTCTTCAGCATGACATTGCCAACGTTTTGAATCTTTTTTATGTTTTCCCTAATGGTATTTTTCTCCTTTTTCCTTAACTAAACAGCCTAGCAGCCTTTCACTTCATTGACTTGTTATAACAGTCCCCATCATTAAAACAGTTTGATAGCTCTACTCATAACACCCATGATATTCTAAGAAATGTCTAGGACCACCCAAGGAGCCTTGATTTTGGTCACTTACCTGGGAGAAAAAAAGAGCGTAAGAGGTGAATTGACAAAATTGATACCTCATGGTATGAAATGAGTAATTTGATTAATGACTAGAGACTGATTTCTGTTGTTTAACCAAGAGAACATTGCAGGAGTATATTGTACACAAAGTATTCTACTCAGCTATGTTGAAGATTGGACTCATTTTAAAAATAAACTAGCCTAGCTGCTAAGATATTCATCCAGGAGGTGATGGGAAGTCTGAATTCCAGATTCCTGATCTCAGAATTATTTTTACTTTTTCCCAATGACTGCTTAATATAAAATGTATAAACAGTGATGGGAACAGCTACCAGAGTTCTCCTGCTGACCTAAAGGCTACATTGGGTCATCTGTACAGAGTGGATTTTTGCCCTTTTTTTTTCTTCTTTCCATTCTGTTCTTATGAATCTTACTTTCTTTGTTAGTCAATAGGTCAAATTTCAGCAGGAGGGGTGGAAGGTGACACACTGAAACCATATGGTGCTTGAGACTTTTTTGGGGATGTCAATTACATGCATTTGGATCTCTTAAGCTGAAGATAGATAGGAATCAGAGACACTAATGTCTAATACCTAATACAGAGTGTTAGCACCACTGAATCATCTTGTTCTAGTTGAAGGTGGCTTTGGTTGCTATAACTTGTATTTTCTTTAATATTTTAGTTATGACAATTGTAATAAACCAAACAGTCCAGACCCTGTCAACCCGTTGGAAAGTAACACAAGACGACCTCTGTCCATATGGCAAAATTCTCTTTCTCTCCTGGTCCATAGTAATTTCATCCACACTACTTGTTAGGAACACTCTAAGGATTATGGCATTGATTGCACTGCTCATCAACAGTGTGGGTGTTTAGCAATTGCATGCTATGGCTTGTTGCATACCCTCAGCCTGCTGTTATTACTTTAACAGTAAAGATGCCCCGTTTAGTGTGCATGGTGGTCATCCAAACATGCTTACTAAGTCTAAACTTTTAGAGAACTGAAAGGTTATTTCACCTACATTTTAGCTAGGTGGGTTTGGATGGGACCTGATTTCCTGGCTGTTCATGTCAGAGGTCTGGTTATGTACTGAAGGTAAACACGAAAATGCTAATGAAATCATTGACTCAAATGAAAAAAGTCAATTTAGTGTCGTTGTATATAGGGAAGACAGTGAGTACTAGCTTTTTTGCTCTTCTAGGTGGGAATTTTGGATTTAGATGGTTAAAGTGATGCAAGTTTTACTTAGGTACCTAAGGTCTTCTTTGTGTCTGACTTGTGGACAAATACTTTCCTAGAACTGTATTCTCATGGTGACTCTGCCTTAGCAGTAGATGATTTTTTTTTCTGTTCTTATTAGAAAACAATTAATAATTTGTTTGTTAAGAAACCATGAGTGTTGTTGGGTAGAGGGAAAACAAAGGACCAGATTGTTCAAAACTCTAACTGAAATAAGACTAAATATCCCTGAAATTCAGCAGCATGGCTATTTTTTCCTTTATATTATTTATTACCAAAGTTCTCTAGCCTTTCATAAAACTGAATTAGAAAATTAGGCTGGACTCGGATATACATATATATATTTAATTTTTTTTTGCTAAGAATGAACCTCTCAGGGTGGATGTTTTCTTTATTCCCAAAGGAAAACCCCAAAAGCTACATTTTGCAATTTCTCTCTTGGGTCCAATTATGTAAAGGGCACCTACCCTGTGTTTCAGAGGCCACAATTAACAGTTGCCAAGCTTACTCACATGTTCAAAGGAGGCTCTGCACATGTGTTTGCGTTAATTTTCAGCTCTCATGAGCACACTAATTCAAAGATGGGCTTACTGAGTCACTGTTAGAGTTATATTCCCTCGCCCTTCATGTAGAGCAGATTGGTTTTGCAATTCTGTAACAGGCATTTTAAGCCTCCTCAGTGAACAAAGCACATGATATACATTAATAATTGTCTGTGGTAGTCTGACAGACTCAAAAAGGATACAAGAAAAAGGACCAGCATGAAAAAAGAGTATGAGAGAAAAAGACCCAATGGAGTTCTGTACTGATTTGGTCTCCTTGGAGTGAATATAGCTGTCATCATCTCTCCTGTACAAAATAAGCATTAAAAAAGCCAGCTGGCAATTATTTCTCAGGATCTTATTTATAGCACAAGGGGATTTTCTTTCTAAAGCACTGTTATTCTTTTTCAAAAACATTTTGTTACATTTGTGTATTAGCTTTTGAAAAATCATAGGAAAGTGCCATAATTGCTAATTAGAAAGCAGTTAAAGAGACATTAATGAAACTTCTACATTGGTCTTTTATGCAGAGTATTGATGAGATTTTTTCCTAATCAGACACAGTTCTCAGACAGATTCATTAGCTGGTCTCTAACATGCCCAATACAGTCAAAAAGCAGAACATACATGCCATTTATTCAGCTATATCAAATGATATTTACTCATTTGAGGAAAAGACTACATGTTAAATATAGTTATTATGTGAACTGAAAAAGTTATACATTTTTAATGGAGATGAAAGTTAAACTTTGGAAGAGATTGTCAGCTTGTTTCATAAATTCACCATAATTTCATAAATTCTTCATCACCACAGCTTTTTTTTTTTTTTTTCCCAAAATAAAGACTACATAAATCTTTAAAATACGTGCTTAAGTTCAAGTTCAGTAAAACAGTTTTTTGGGAAAAGTTGTACTTCTTCCTGTTGCTGTGCAGAATAGCAAACTGCATGAGCATAATGTTGCTTTCAGCCCTTCATTTTTTCAAACAAATGATAAATAGTTGGTGAGTGATACTGTACAACTAACAGATCTTGATTATGTTGTGACAAATACAGTTTTAAGTCCAAAGTTGGCCTGGTGGGTCAAACTTCAGATGCTTTAAATTACCACGGCTGTATATAGGGAATTAAACTAAATTTTCCCAGCTAACATACTGTCTCTGTTTTTTTCAGCTCATTTACAGTTATGCTGTGATTATTTTTCATCACAGGTGCAAATAAATCAGATGTGCTTTACAGATTTATGATTAGTAGTCAACACTTGCCTTGTATTTTGTGCTCACTGTGACAAGCCTGGAAATACATATGTTTTAAAGGTTATGGTACCTGGTTTTGTGGCTTTACAGCAGCTTATTTGCAGTTGTATCACTTCCAAAAGGGACTCAGCCAGGAGTACGGTGATCCCAATAAAGCGTATTCCAATGGTACGATAACACAGTAGCCTGTGATGTATCCATGAAGAGGTTCTTTTTTGATCCTTACTCACAGAGACATAGCTGTTTTGTAAAGCAGAAGAGAAGAGATTAAAGGGAATGTAAAGATTTACAGAGCTGGGCCCTGGAAAAAGGAAGAGGAGGGGTTAGAGGAAACTATTCAGGCTTTCAAGGCAAGACAAACAGCAAACAAGAAAACAGATTGCCAGAGACATGTGAATCAGGTACCCTGATGGACAGGAGCATGCTCTGGCTCCACGTTTCTTGATCCAACCGGTAGGGAGCCTGAGGTTTTATTTCCAAGGGACATGCTCACACACGGCACACAGTGGCTTACCAGCACCCACAGAAACGTTCACAGCAACCACACAAATGTGAGCAATGTGGATGGCCTGGTGCTGGTTCTCATTTTCTGCTGATCAGGGTGGAAGTCTATATATATATGAAGAAAATAAGGAACCCTTCATAACTGGCCTTAGACACTTAGTCTACCCAGTAACTGGCCCCAAACTCCTGGCCCCTCATGGCTACACCCTACTCCAGGTGCTGGGACACAAACTTCTTCTCAATATACACACACAAAACCAGGTCTATCTGGCATCTGGTCCAGACCTGTGGTCTTCCAAGCTGCCATCTCTCAGAGTCCCTGGTCAACCCAGTATCTAGAGCCCCAACTCCCCGGTAGCTGCCTCCCAGACCTCTTATCCTGCTTACCAGCTACTCTGGATTGGAGTTTGCCAGCAAATTGCACTCACACATGCAGTCCCACAGTTCCTTAGGAAAACATACACTCAGGTCACTCTGGTTGCTGGTATCCAGACCTACCGGCTCCTGTGACCTGCAGTCCCTTCTTCAGTTGCTGGCAAACACACACACGCAGAGAACTGTATGTGGGATCACACCGAAAGCAGGAATAGGGTTTAAAAATCCTATGTGGTGATCAGGCACAGGGCTAGGCCAGACAAGCCTACAGACCAGCAACATATTTGCTCTCAGCCAGGTTCTTTATCCCTTTTCTGCTCTATTTTCTCATGCTTGTTCCCCACAATCCACCCTGACCTCTACCTTTCCTTCCTTCGTTTTCTTCCCCTAAACATCCCATAACAAAATACCTTATAAATTTCATGCAACCTCCAAATGCCATTCCCCTGCTTCCCATGAGTTCTGTACCTCTACAGGCAATAATTCTCTTAATTCTGTGAGTTATTCTTGTAAGGAAGTTTCTTTGATTGAACCACTTGTTTTGGTTTCACACCACAGATGATGGTCTGAGTGTTCTCCTTGAACAGCCCTTGGAGCAGCCTATTCCGTGTGCCTCCTTTGCCCACACATTGTTCTTCCAAGCTGTGCCAGGCCTCGGGGTACATAGAATCATAGAATCGTCTAGGTTGGAAGAGACCCTTGGAATCATCGAGTCCAACCATCTACCCTACTCTACAAAGCCCTCCCCTAATGGTGCTACATGGTCCCCCAATGGTCCTACATGGTGACCAGCCTCGAATCACACAGCTTAGCACTAAGCAGTCTGAAGTGGGCTCTGAAGGACTGCACCTATGTGCCATGAAAATTTAACTTTAGAAAAGGAGGGTGGCATATCTATAGGATTTTCTTTTTCTTTTACCCTTTTTATATTTTTCAATTTTGACCAAATGGAGATTCAGTTCTTCATTTCAGAGAATCTCTTCCACTTTGCATAATATAATTATTATTGCTATGAAAATAATTAATCATTGGAACAGACAATGAGAATGTTAGCGCAGTTACCTTGGAGGCCCAGATTGCAATCCCTCTTTCAGTGAGTATATAATTATGTGTAAAAGCAAGACTCGGAGTAGCACACCTCAGGAACAGTGCTCGTGGCACTCTTCAAGAAGGTAGAAATCAAATAAACCAAGAATTTGTTTCTTGTTCTCCCTGGTAGGCTTTGTTTGCTGAAGCTGCTACTCTTCTGAGTACAAATAGCACGTTGCTATCATTTTGCTGTCTCTTGTACAAGATGAAACGTGAGTCAGTGATGTTTCCTTCTTGTTATGTGCTGACTGGGATAGACTTCATTTGTGAATTCTACTAGAGGTTTCAAAACAGCTCTTGGGGCTGTCAGTGGCTCCAGCAAGCTAGGCTCACCATTTTAACATCTGGTGAGGCTATGGACACCCAAAGATGTTATCACTGTAGTAAGTAACATCAACAAAGCAACAAAACCTGAAAGCATTAATTAAGTAAAATTTTGCCCAAAAAGTAGGTATTTTTATACCAGTGTTATAGTGACATCCAGACATAGTCATACAGAAATTAATGCAACATAGAAACAAGAGAGCTGAGATAGCTTGATAGCTTTAAACATCTTGCTTTGGTTCCAGCAGGTGTCTAAATGCTCTAGACTGCTCCTCACACAGTCTTGTCCTATGGAGAATTAAATCCGAAATGTTGTGCAGGAAGTCTCTGTCTTCCATGCAAGCTGAATTAATGTGTGTCTACTTGAAGTTGCTGCAGCACACATATATACTCCTTTTTTTTTTTTTTTTAGCTTGATCAAACGATGTCTGAACAATTCAAAACTCAGCACAGATCAAGGGAAGCAGCATGGCTAAAAATATCACAGATGCTGAAAACACATACATTTGTCTCTGCAAGGTGTGACTTCAAAGTCCATCTGATGAATCAACTCTGTTCTTAAGGTTACTGAACTCTGTTAACTCTATTTCTTAGTATTAACTGAAAGTAAAAAGTGCACAAAATTAAGTTGCTGAGAACTGGGGCTTAATGGGGTCAGGATTTCACCCATAGATTCCTGTTGCTGACAGGAATGGGTAAGATTTTCAACAGCAACTGCTAATCTCAAGTTCTGCAGCTTTTGGTGTGACTGTTTAATGATGCTTCCTCTTTATAGAAAGCACTGGTGACTTGCTTTCTAACAATTTGCCTTCTTTACAATGATGCGATAGCAACATTTTTTCCGCTGTTATTTTCTATTAGTAGCATTTCCATATGGAAGTAAAGTTGCCATCACTTTCCTGGTTTGATCTGCACGGCTGTAATGAGATGTGTGTGCTATTAGCTATGTCTATCAGATGTTTAGATCTCTCTTCTAATACCAGCTAATGGCCAGATAGTACCATTGATTACTAAGCAGAGTTCAGAGTTCCCATTGATTTCACTAGACTGTCTGCTGGAAAATCAATAAAATAATGTGGCCCAAATTTCACTGAAAAAATCTACAGCCCATTTTATTTGGAATATAACTGACTGTGTAGGGCACACTGCATATCAAAGTATTTTATGTGCCTGCTTACGGTGGACTAACTAAATGTGAAAGCCATTAGCATTCAAATATGGAAAATAATATAACACATAGTGGGTCTAATTTGCTTTCTTCTTCGGACTTGTGTTGTCAGTTACACTTGTGTAGCGTGGGTACAAAATGCTACTGTTCTGGTCTGTTTGGGTTTTTTTGTTGTTGTTGTTGTTTTTGTTGTTTTTTTTAATTCTCACTGTTATAAATGACTTGTGGATGTGTAGACCAAAGGTTAACTGAGAAATCCTATTTGAGGCTTTATGTTATTTCTATGCTACTTTTATAAAGGAGATAGCATTTCTTTAACTTACTCCTGCTGTTCATTCCTGTTACTCTTTAGTAGTGATTGTACCAAAGATCAGCTCCAAAGCACCTGTCTTTTGTTATATGATTTTGATGTTATACAACACCTAAAAATGAAGGATGGTCCAACACCAAGGCTGTTGCCCCTATTATTTCCATAGCCCAAGTTCAGTTCCCTGTTTTTGTGCAATTGGTGCAGTGCCATTAAAGCCGTACAAAGCAATATGAATGAAGACATTTAATTGCATTATTCTCTTGTATTTTGCTGATGAATAGATGAGTCTTAGAGGTGTTGTTTTCAGGGCCTCAACTTCAAGCAACTGCCCACAATTTTACAATCCAGACTTGGGCTCTATCCCAACTACCGCAGTCGGACACTAGGGTTGTTTTTTTAAAAAACGTTTACTAAAATAATGTTATTTTCTTGCAACTAGAAGATTCAATGCCAAGATTCAATGGGATAGGAGTCAACTGAGTAACAGTCTTTTCCTTGCATCTCAGTGATACAAGGCAGAATTTAGTGGCCTTAGAGGTAAAGTCTGGCAGACAGACTTTTGAATTGCCAAAAGAAAAGAAAAAGGCAGAGTGTGGTCTGCCTCTTCTAGGATGTCCTTTACACTCTCCCGGGTAGAAAGGACAAAAGGGTTTGAGAGACTTAGAGCAGGAATTCCCCATTGCACTGTCAACATAGCACAGGACTGCTGCAGATCTAGCAGCCTGCTAGGAATTAAAACTGTGGAGTCATTCCTATTTTTCAGACATGCTGAAGCACTGACTATGGATTATTTGTTTTGTTTTGTTTGACCCTAACTTCTCATTGATTTATTTTTGCCTTACCAGAAACAGTTTCCAGAGCAGAGAAGTCAAATACAGTCTTCCAAGAGAAAATAGCTTACGGTAAAAGTAAAGATAAACCGAAGCTGGGAGAATAAAAAAAAATCATAGAGAGGAAGTGAGATGAGTTGATGACAGAAGAGGTGTTTGGAGTAGAGAGAATGGTGCCAGAAATTGTACATATACCTCCCTTTTCCGTAGGAGGATTTCCACCTGTTGCCAAGGGATCAGAGCAGAGAGGGACAACCTTTTATCATGCTCAAGAGAGTGAGAGAAGACAACTGTTTAACCAATGGGACTTGGGAAGTCTGTAGACTACATCTGCTATGGTACAGAATTTCAGTCAGTTTTGAAAATTGTCCTTTGCCTTCACTCAAAAAGAAGCCAAGAGCAACTCAGCACTGAAAACACTGTCACAGCATATGATGAGTTTTGTTCATGGCAGTAGGTAAATACCAAAGGTGATGCACAGTTCCACACTTTGATGCTACTAATTAGTCAGTCAGTTATTTAAAAATTAGCCTCTAGCAAAATATTTAAAATGTCTGTAGCAATGTTGGAGACATCTTCAGATTCAGTCTCAGACAATGAATAAGTAAACTTACCCTGAGGCTCAAAAAAGCAACATATTTTCTTAATTTTATAGTCATTACTGGATGATAATTGCTTTGTACACTCCTGAGTGAGTAAGATTTATGATACTTCCTTCTGGGCAGTCATATTTTAATCATTTTGTCAGACTTCTATGTAAGGAGAGGTGTTTATAAGGGTATGCTAATGGCATATCTGTCCTACAAATACAATGCTTCTGATATTACTGGAAATACTTCTTTACTTCATTGGGATGAAGGTAGGTGAACTCAGGGGTTTGTGGTATCATTCTAAACTGGACATTCTTGTTTTCCAGTCTATAGAAAGCACCAACAAAATGCTGTTCAAACGGAAAACTTTGTAATTTTTTTTCAATCCTTACCTATTTAAAGGTTTCTCATGAGATATTGTACCACCTTCCCAGTGGCAAAACCAACACAGACATGAATTGTACTCTGAAATGTCAATGCATTTGGTATAACCTGGAAGAAAAAGGTCAAAGTGAAACCAACAAAATTTCCATTAAAAAATAAGTGTGTCAGGGAGGGGTCCACATGAATGAAGTTATGATTTTCTGTCAATAATAAGTAAAATTTCTTCATCATAGGGGCTACTGACAATCAAGAATACTTCTTTATATTTGTTTGGTATGCTTCAGAAAGTGGATGATAGCCAGCAAAGCTTTGCAGATAGATATGTGTGACATTTACAATGATTGGCTCACCTTATATTTCCTTTTGTTAGTTTTAAGCTTGTATTTACTGTTGTTTTTTAAGATCTTTATACCTCTCTATACTTCCTAACATAAAGATGTATTATGCATAAAACATAAATCTATAGCTTGCTTTATTATGTGTTGGTCCCATAATGGCAGATTTATATTTTTTATTTTTCTGAATAGTGACAAAATCAAGCTTCGGATCTAAGAATTTTCTTTTAACATAGTGTCTCAGTTAAATGGGATCATAAGGGAGGACACTTCCTCTAGTAAAAAAGTCAATAGTCATTATAAAAGATTCTCTGTTTTTTCTCCTTATGGAAGGTCAGCAAACTCACAGCATGGGATCCAATTCCAAAGATGGTATCAACCTGCAAACTCTATGGACACAGTGCTGGAAATATTCTGTATGTTTCCTCTTCACCTTTCACCGAGTCAGTACAGGAGAAAGCTGCAAGCTCACAGATTCTTATTTTTTTTTCTGCTGCTGTCATGATTATTTTCAAATGCATTCTTAGATCTTGCGTTCCTCGGGGAAGGTCCTTCCCTTGTCTAGCACAAAGCTGATAGCTTTGCTGCTGTCCTTTTGATTTAGAGAGAAAAATCCCATGTCTGATGTACAACTTTGATTTCCTACTAATTAAAATTGCAATGTGGGAGCTCATCACTCCTCCTCCAATCCACCCTGCTGAGGTTCAAGACTACCTTTGGCACATTTCCACCCCTTGATGTGTTAAGACTGAAGAAAAGTCCTTGTTGCTGTTTACATAGTTCCTCCAAATTTACTAAATCTTTTCTGAATTTACAAGCAGGTGAGCTACTTTAATGCATGAATCGTGGCTAAATAGAACACATATTTGTACTGTCTGGGTAATGGGTTAGTCTATCACCTTTATATGGAAAGTGAGTGGTCTGACTTTTCTGTCTTTCAAGTCTCTTTTTTCTGTCTTTCCAAAGGACAGTGTCATGGGAACTTCTGGTGCTACAAAGATCAATAGCAAATTTTCACTTATGTGTTAGTTTTGGAGACGTGAAGCATAATAGTTAGGTTTTCTACAGAATTATTGTCACTGAACTGAAATCACTCCCCATCCAAGTCACAGAAACTTCTCCAGTGTCAAAGTCATCCACCTGTACTGCGCAGATATAAGAACAGAGATCAATAGAATGCTTCCACAAAATGATTTGGGGAGCTTGAAACAAGGTGATTTTTTTTTAAAAAAAACAAGGCAGTCCTAGAAATCCACCAATCTTCAAATTCTAAAATAAATCTTTTCTTCCTGTATCTTCGCCCAAAAGCTCTTGGCAGCTTCTCTTTTATACTTCAGGCCAGAAGTAAAATTGACATTAGCTTAGAAATGGGCTGCCAAATATTATTTGCCTCCCCATCTTTCCTTTTCTGCCTCCACAGGGTGGCTGTCAGTAAGCCAGGAAGGCTGTAGGTCTACCATAAAGCCAAAGCATTTGATTCACATAATTTCTTTCCAGGACTGGGTACTAGAGAAGCAGGGACTTGTGATGCTTAGCTAGAAGTATCCTATTTACTTTCTGGATACTTACTCTGAATTTTCTAGAGTTTTCTACAAACAAATAATAATTTTTAAAGAAAAACATCCATCCAGGTTCCATCCATGTCTTCAAAACATCACTCTAATAGAAAACAGTGAGAAAAAAATGGCACTTGTATTGGCATATATCAACCAATATCCATTGTGAAGCAGAAGACTGGAAGTTTACCTTAAAATACTGATTTGGAAGATTTATGTAGTCTTGCCTGTGTTGTACACATACTTCTCTCCTTCACAGTGTGGAGCAGCCACATTACCACGCCTCAAGGAGGCAAATAAAAGACCTGAAGTTTATTAATCACTCATTTTCTCCAGTGTACCAGCACTGAGTTATTTAGCACAGTCACTTCTCTTATTTTGACACGTTTGGGAAAATTCACAGCGTCTAATTGGCTTTCAAACTCCCACTTCTACCTATGTGGCTTGTTAATCTGTCATTAGTACACATAGGATGTAAAAGAAAACATGTAGCACAGGAATATTGACTGGCTCAAGAGCTGCTAAAAGGTTTCATGTTGAACTCTAAGTGCCTTTTTCATCTTGGCTTTTATTTTTTTTTGTATTTACAAAATAAGTCTTTGAGTCTTTAGCATTTACATATCACCCTAGTGAAATATCATGGTTTGACAACATTTTCTTCGTTATTATTGGGGGAAAAAAATCCATTTTCCTGGCTTTAACAACCATATCCCCGTATTTTGTTGATGTGGTTGAATGACGTATTAACAATGAGTTTGGATCTAATCTGACTGCAGATCCTGAACCCATCTATGATGCACCCATGTTGCTGGATACCTGTATGGGTCCAGACAGGCACAAAGTGTTGTCTTCTGATTACAGTGCAGAAGCAGGGCGGAGACTCCAGAAATTTGGTTTTAATTTTAAATGTTCCTATTTTGTGTACAGGCTGGATTTCAATTTTTAAATTTCTTTTTAGCAATTCTGTTTCCCAGCTCTGTTGTGAACCGTAAGAGGGATTTCTATTAAAGGCTTAGGTTTTAAAGTGTGTGCAGAGTGCTTATTCAGTGCTGACACTATCAAACTTAGACAAAACACAGAAGCAATGGACGTATTCTTAAAGTCACAAAATTCTCTTGGGGATTGTATCTGGTGGTGCTTGTGACAAGTGATTAAAGCTCCCCCACAGAGCTGGAGCCCTGCTTATAATTTTCCCTACAAGGCATTTCAGCTTCAATTCCCCATTGCCAAGATACACTGCTTGAAAAGACAGGAAGATGAAGGAATAGCTGTCCTCTATCCAGTACCTTGTTTCAGGCTGTTTACACATATTATATTAGTCAGTTATTGAATAAAAAACATGGTTTAGGGACTGTTCATTTCTCTTTCAAAGGGTAGTGATTTGAGCAACAGTCAGTAGTGTCAGGCACCCTCTTGCATGACTGCTGTGGTGAAATATCTTGCATTAACTATCTTACATGAGTCTAGGTGAAATAGTAGTTTGTTATCCACAAAAGAGGCAGAAGAAGTCATCATAAGTGTCTCTAACAGGCTAACTGGTGTGTTTCCTGAAGGGAGTAATAAGAACTTGATATTCATAAAATTAAGGAGATTATTGAATTAGCTGTCTTGCTTCCTGGGTTTGTCATTCTTATGATACCACTATGTAGATGATGGACAGCATCATCACTGTGGCTGAGACCTCAGAGCTAATTAGCAGAGACCTCATTAGCATCAGGGTCCATCAGTCCCTACGTAAAGACTCACTGGAGTATCAGGTGGGCAGAAGTGATTAATTTGAAGCCAAAACTGTGGCATGTATGTCAAAGTCCTACTGAAATTCAGGTTTCTAAGGTCCACAGAAAGTTAGACAGGATAGTCAGTGCTTCCTGCTATGTAGCTCTAGAAAGTTTCCTGGGAAGAGAAGTACCAAATGTCCTAGATATGACCAGATTCCATGTGACTTTCATGGAAGAAGGAGATTTGAGATTTCAGATAGCCTGAATTGCTCTTTGAGGATAAAGACTACTCTTCATTTGTTGCACAGGTATCACATGAGCTTTGGCTGAGATCTCAGACAAGAAAATCTGCCAGGACAACACGCCATCCTGTTTAAGCATTGCTGTTCCTAAACTGAATGACCAAAGTTAGTGAAGAACACAGAAGACCATATATTCAGACCATAGGGAGGAATAAACTTTAATTAATTAATGAAACTAAATTTCATTAAGTTTGGTACTCAACATTTTTGATGGCCGATGATGGGTTCTCTTAACAAGTTGAGCTGTCATAGCTCAGTAATCACATGCTTCAAAAGCAGGAAATGCAACATTCTGGCTAGGGCTAATATGGACATTATTAATTTCTAGCAAAACATCACATAATTTCTAGTTCTATAATTAGTATCTAGACACTGTGACTGCTTCAGTAAAAATTCCCATAAAGTATCTTTTTGAGACACTATAACAAAAAGAAGCAAATTATTGCCTAAACCTCTGAACTCTAAAATCTGGTGTTTGGTATAGGAGACACAAAGACCAATCGACCAATCAGCCTCTACAGGTTATTAAACCTTCTTGGTCCATGTAGCTTACTGGAAGGCTGCTGACAGACATAAAATTATTCATATTTGTATGAAAACATTTGAACAAGAGCAACAATAAATCAATTGAGAATGAGAAGACATTGTTCATATTTAAGTAAAAATAAACAATACAGCAATTCAACCAAGATGAAATTAGCTAATTAACAATTTAGCCTTAGTAATTGGAATGGTCCTTAAACAAAAATAATTTATAGTAAAAATAAATAATCTTTATGAGTAGTAAAAAGAATGATCTTCATTAGGTTATAAACCAAACTAAATGACTTTTCTCAAGTTAATTAGACATTTTACCTATTTTTTTTTAATTCTGTTACTGAATCTGTACTATTACTTAATGACTAAATTGCAGCTTAGAACCAATTATGATCCTTCTTTTTTGGCTTTTTTTTTTATCCAGCAGCTATTCCCCTAATTCCATGAACCAAGATACAGGGTTTATAGGCGAGAATTCTTAATAAATATCCAAGTTTACTTGTTTTCTATCCTAAATTATAGTTGGTAATTTCAATTATCTTCTGCAGAACATATTTTGGTTGGTACTTTAACGAAACTCTTGGAATTAGGGAATATTTCTTTCGTAAGTCTTCCTGCACTGGCTCTTAAAGATGCAGTCACAAACCAAGATACACAGCCGTATTTTCACACCTTAAAATAAAAAGTCTGATGTGTCTCTCAGTTAGCAAGATGAAAGAGAAAAACCTGGAATATAAAACATTAGGTATTTATGACGTTTTCAAAATGTTTTTAGCTGTTGCAGTTTCTCTGGACTTTGAATAGAAGTTGCAATGCAAACAGAGAACAGCATTTTTTCTTTTCAGGTCCCCTTCAGAGGCTAGAAAAGACTGGTGAAATTCCAGAATGGAAGTAATGAGTATGATTCTTTTTTTTTTGTTTTCCTTTGTGGAGACTGAAGATTCTGGAGTACAGAGTGTTGGCTTACCTAAAGAGAAGATTCTTTTTGGTTTTTGATTTTACACTTCACAGAAATCAGTTTAGTCACTTTGTCTTATCTTTCTGCATGGTGTAAATTCCTCCAAATGACATTACTTAGTGTTGTGTGTATTGATTGAGTCAGTATTAGTAAATAACATTTTTAAAAGGTTTATTTAAATCTTCAAGGTGCAAAAAATATTTCAACATATGGGGTTGCATGAGGTGATTTCTTGATAATATTCAAAATGGTCCAAAGCATGTACAAACTCTTAAGGATAAATTATCCCACTAGTCAATGGAAAGGTAAAATAAAATAAACACAACTAGTTATGGTGGGCAGTGGAACTTTGTGACAACGAGATATTCTGCATTTACTCATTAAAAATTAAAAATAGATTTAACTTACAGACAAATTTCTCCAGTTTCTTTATTTGAATTTGAATTTTCAATTCAATTTTGTGAAGTTTATGAAACAATAAAGAACAAGTGGCTATGAGTGTGTATATGTATTACTCAAAATCAGACACATTTTTACTTACACGTGGTTTGACTGAAAGTGTATAATACCAATGTATAGGGAAAAACTTTTAAAAAGATGTATTAGTTCAGCCAGATGATCAAAATGCAGACTGTCACATGTTGCCAATGGCCAAATTACTGTGACATGCAAGATGGCTGAAGACATCTATTACTTATGCTGACTTATGGATGAGAAATAAGAAAAGATGATTATTAGCAAAGACCCAAATAGCTGAGAGACGCAAAATGGACAGCTTGTCATATTGATGGAGCCTAATGAGTTTATAGTAGAGCAGGATAAAGATTATAATGAGAGGTGAACTCAGAGTGCATAAAGTTATGCAGTAACAAGAAAGATAATGAGTGCTATAACAACACAAGATATATAGGCTTCCATGGTATATAGTCCATCTTCCATTTTGCAGAACATCTGCTGACGAAGCAGTATGGGCTTAAGAGATGAAGTTTTGGTCATTTTCTAATGTATTAGAGTTTGGAGTAGAAACAATTATGAGCTATATTCTTTTCACCAGAGACAGAGTTTTCCTATTTCAAAGCATATAAATATAATTGGGTTACTGCAACTGAGTGAATTAAGATATCTCAGTTGAGTAGTAGTAACTGACTGGCTGAGCACATAGTCTGTTACAAACGCAACGTTGGACACTACCTTAAACACTTTCATGGCAGAAGAGTTTACAGGAGTTACTGCAGGAAGGTTAAAGTGTAATTCTGTAGGCTGCATGTGCATGCAGAGAATGTTTATTTAGCGTTTCCAGAGTAACCCAGAGATGAAGTTGCTGAATTAGTAATACTGATATCTAACCTTAAATTTAAAACTGTTTTACTGAAGACTGTGGGGTGGCAAACCCCCAGTTAAAAAAATTAAACTGGAGGACATCTGCAGAGTTACTGGCCTATAAAACTGCTGTCTACAGTGGACATTATTATTAAGAATGAAATTGGCATACATGTGGATAGATATACTTTACCTTGGAAAAGTTAGAATGACTTTTGCAAAGGGAACTACTGTCTTGAAAATTTATTGGAGATCTTTGAAAGGGTCAGCAGACATATGGCTAAAGCCGGTCTGATTGATATAATCTATTTGGATTTAGATATTAAGCAGCCATGCATAAGAGATAAAAAGGTCATAACGAGGATAAATAATTGGTTACAAGACAAGCAACAGACAGTGGGAGTAAATAGTCAATTCTCCCAGTGAAGGGAGGTCAGCAGTAGAATTCCACAGGGATATGTGCAGGGGATTGTTCTGCTTAATATGGTTTTCATTGACCTATATAACGGGGTGAGCAGTGATGTAAGAAAGTTGGATGATGATAGTAAATTATTCAGGGTAGCATGAGATCTGACCACAAAAAATTGCAGAAGGCTTATATAAGTGAAAAAAACCAACCAAAAGGCAGATGAAATTCAGCATAGCTAAATGCAAAATGATGAGAAGAAGAAAAGACAATCCTTCTTTCATATATGCTTCCAGGGATGGGGCATCCACAATTTCCCTGGGCAACCTGTTCCAGTGTTTCACCACCTTCACAGTAAAGAGTTTCTTTCTGGTATCCAATCTAAATCTCCCCTCTTCCAATTTAAGACCATTACCCCTTGTCCTGTCACTACACTTCCTGACAAAGAGTCCCTTGCCAGCTCTCCTGTAGGCTGCCTTCAGATATTGGAAGGTTGCTATAAGGTCTCCCCGGAGCCTTCTCTTCTCCAGGCTGAACAACCCCAGCTCTCTCAGCCTATCCTCATAGGAGAGGTGCTCCATCCCTCTGATCGCCTTTGTGGCCCTCCACTGGACCCGTTCCAACAGGTCCATGTCCTTTTGATGTTGAGGACTCCAGAGGTGGACACAGGACTCCAGGTGGGGTCTCATGAGCACAGAGTAGAGAAGTAGAATCACCTCCTGCAACCTGCTGGCCACACTTCTTTTGATGCAGCCCAGGATGTGGTTGGCTTTCTGGGCTGCCAGCGCGCACTGCCAGCTCATGTTAAGCTTCTCATCCATGAGCACTCCCAAGTCCTTCTCCTCAGGGCTGTTCTCAAGCCATTCTCCACCCAAGCTATATCTGTGCCCGGGATTGCCATGTCCCGGGTGCAGGATCCTGCACTTGGCTTGGTTGAACTTCATGTGGTTTGCACGAGCCCACCTCCAAGCCTGTCTAGGTCCCTCTGGATGGCATCCCTTCCCTCCAGCATGTCGACCTCACTACAGAGCCTGGTGTCGTCGGCAAACTTGCTGAGGGTGCACTCTATCCCACTGTCTATGCCTCCAACAAACACGTTAAATAGCACTGGTCCCAGTACCGACCCCTGAGGAACACCACTCATCACTGGCTGCCACTTGGACATTGAGCCATTGACCACAACCCTTTGGGTGTGGCCATCCAGCCAGTTCCTTATCCATTGAGTGGTCCATCCATCAAATCCACGAGTTTCCAATTTTGAGACCAGGATGTTGTGCAGGACAGTGTCAAATGTTTTGCATAGGTCCAGGTAGATGACGTCTGTTGCTCTGCCCTTGTCCATCAAGTCTGCGGCACTATCGTAAAAGGCCACCAAATTTGTCAGGCACGATTTGCCCTTGGTGAAGCCATGTTGGCTGTCTCTAATCACTTCCTTATTTTGATATTTGCCTAAACTAGACAGGAGACATGAGCAAGTTCTTGTTGAAGTCTATATTGCATGCTAGAAATTTCCGTAGACTCAAAGGGATACTAGACAAGTTTATGCAGGAGAAGTCTACTGCGGTTTACCAAACACACAAGCTCCTCATCTGGCTCAGCAAGTCACTGAAATGGAAATAGATAGAGAATAGGAGAATGATAAGTAGAAATATAGATTGTTGCCCTTCTGTTTTATATTGTGTCCTCCAGACTTGTACCTGTTGTTAGAATCAGGTTACTGGAGTACACCCCAGTTGGTCTGATCTAATACAAGTATTCTTACATTCATATATTCCCTTTCAACCATGTTTCCTTATCAGGATACCAATTGTCACATTCCAAAGCTGAATTTCAATACATGCCAAAATGCAGACAGTGTGGTGGATTTAAGAGCTGAAGTTTAACCCTAAATTAAAGAATAAACTAATTTGGTAATATGCATATATATCCAGTGTCATGCCCATTGAAGCTGGGTCAAGCGCACACAGAGATGTAGAATATCTTTGTATTTCATTTGCACTTCTGTTCTCTTATTTATGAAAGCTTGCTCTGGGCTTAAAAAAGGTCAAACATGCAGTAGAAGAGAGAGTCTGCAGATGGAGGGAGGATGATCAGTGGTATGCAGCAAGAGTAAAACTATGTATACTCATATACAAAGAATTATCCATCTGCCTGTTTGGCTTCTAGTAAACTCTGAGCACTTTTGACTGTACATAGTTATTATGAGGTGTGATGATAATGGCTACATATGTGCTTTGGAGATCATGAATGTGAATTGTCATTGCAACTATGTTTTCCTGGGGTTTTGCATATTTAAACTCTTTTCTTGCCATTAACACCCACCAAATAAAAATAAAAAGCACCTGAATATGCATGGTTTAAAACATCTTAATAAATGGGTAAGTCTCTTCAAACACAAAATGAATGAGGTGATCTCATTCATTTTCTTTCCTTTGCTTTTGTCAGATTTCAAATGGTTGATATGTACTTTTGGTAGATGAGCATATATGGTACCTTCTATCCATCACCAGCTTAAACTGAGTTACGTTATCTAACCTAAATGCTATTCTGGAAAACATGCCAGCTTCATACAATTATTATTATGTTTTATATTTATCAAAGATTGTCATTAATCTCTGATATTATCCTGCTTTCCTTCCTAGAAAGTGCTCATATATCTATGTACCTTAGACATATAAGTTATCTTGTGGTAAAAGTTGCAATGTGACCTTAAACAAGAGAATTATTGCAACATTACTTATTAAAGGCTCCAAGAATAACCTTGAAGTTAAAGAATGGGGTTAAGACACAGGTAGTAGGAGGTCTATTGCTTGATCTCCTACTGACATTGTAGCTATGAAATTTATTCTCTTTTTTCCATGTATGTAAAGCTACAACAATGAAGTTTTCTAAACCAAAGCAAAGTAAGAAATTGTAGTTACTAATTTTTTGTAAAGTGATTGGAAAATCTTCAGTGGAACAACTCATTTTTAACAAATTTCTTCATGAATTATTTATATTTTCCTATCATAATTCACCCATATATTTTCAGCCAAAGACTTAAACTGTGGAGGACAGTAAAAATTGTAATTTGCAGCTAAAAGTGTGAAATGTCGTCACTGTAATATTTTTGTGTATAGAGGTAGTTCCTGCTAGTAAATTAGTTTGGGACAAAGCACACTATCCATACAGTGAGGTTATTTTAAGAATAATGACTACTTAGAACCAGCAATTTTTTTCATTCTATCTAGTGATGCAAGGAAGCACTTTAAAGCAACCAGGAGAAAGGGCTCTGTGAAAAAGAAAGCGCTACTGACTAATCATTGAAGTCATTTATGAGAGTTGTGTCTGAGTACCTACTTAAGACTACCCCTGAAGAAGGCTTGCTTGTGATTGAAAAGGGTTGTGCAGCTGATGCTTATAATAGTTGTAACACTCCTGGACAATTGAAGTATTTTCTGTTGTAATTCATTTTTAAAGATAGCCGGTGATTCAAATACTAATGTAAAGAAAGAAGATTCCATTTAAGTTGGAACCAAGAACTTGGATAGTGAGGTGTCTAACCATGTGTGAAGTTTTATGACTTTCAAATGATAATGTAGCGTTCTTGTGGCTTGGTTGGATTTTTTTAGTTTGGGGTTTTTTTTTGTGGGTTTGTGTCTTTTTTTTAGTGTGGGGTTTGTTGTTTGTGAGTGGGTTTTTTTTCTGTTCTGGGCTGGTTTTGTGGGTTTTTCCTTTCCCAATAAGAGGAAAGTATTACCCAGGGAAGAATTAATGATGGAGACACAGAGAAAAAAATGAGGAGAAATCTCAGAGGTCTGTGGCATTCTCCACTTGATGGTCAAACAGATAATTTTTAATATCCATACTGTTACTGTAAACACAAGAAACAACATTTCTAGAGCAGACACACATGGGCATATATATATACACACATATGTGCATATATGCACACACAGACATATAATTATATTTATATATTTAGGACATCTTCCAAAGCTCCCTGGTGTCACTGGAAAAAAAAGCCATTCGTGTATTTCTATGTTTGTATATGCATGTGTACTTGATTACTAGTTAACAAACAGAAGGTGTTGATGGAGAAGGAAAATAAGAAAGCTTGGGAAAGCAAGGAGAGAAAGGATAAAGTCTACTCAACAATAACAACTAGAAACAGGATGGTTCAGTGGCTCTTGATTTAATATTTCTGGACAACTCCCCACTGGAAATAAAGAATTAGAAATCAGTGATATGTGCTTTGTTCATCTCCTCATCAATGTGCTGAGCATAAAATAGGATCTAATGTAATGAAACAAACTGCTCGCCCTATGAGCTGATTACATGATGTGCACGCAGAGTACTTTTTCTTATATTACCATAAAGGATGGAATATGAAAACAATAAAACCACATCTGTTACTGAACCTTGTCTTTTTTAGTATATGGATTTCTGTCTTGTATTTGAAATTTCATAGTTGCAGCACACATTTCCACTCAGTCCACAGCAGTGATAACAGTTCACTGCAATTTTCCCCAGTTCTATCATTCCAATCCCAAAAGAGTTAGGTCCACTAAAGAATGAGGTCTTTTGTGGGTTAGTTTTTAAAAGAAGCAGGAAAAAGGATTATTATTTTTTTTTCTGATATGACAGAAGTAATATATGGCAGAATGCATTCTGGGGCTGTATTCTTTAGACAATAAAATTCGCTAGTAGGATATTAAAGACTAAGTCTATTTAATTGAATAGATTGCTTTAGTTGTGCAGAAAGAAAAAATCAAGTTGCCTTGTGAATGAAAATGTCTTAAATTTTGTTAAACAGTTGATAATTTTTGGTTAGCAAAAATTCTATTTGAAGAGACCATCTAAAAATGGGTGGAAACTGTGAGTGAAATGTCAGTCATATGGCTGCATGGCAATACATGCTCTGTGTACCTGCCCCGCGCTGAGGTCAGGCCTCCCTGATCTGTCCTCATCGCTGATTCTCTAACATACTTTCCCCTCACATGAAAACAGCAGATAAATAAAAACTCTAAATATCTTTTTATATAATTCTGCTGCATTTTTAGTGTCAGGAGCTTAAGTTATTATTTAAACTTCTGTAGGCATCCTTGAAAGGGCAATGACAAAGAAAAATGAGTAATGAGAAATCCATAATCAGCCTTCTGACATGCTCTCATCATTACTTGGTCCTAAATTCAATCTACTCATCTAGTGTACAACACCTTGTTCCCCTATACTAACTGCAATATGTTTTAGAGATCTTCAAAAGCTCATCAACGTCATTGAAAAAATGTGATAAATTCAGCCTGCTAGGATCTGCCCTACATTAGATACATTTATCTGTTTGTTGAAATTGCACACTACCAGGTTGATCCAACTCTCAATATATTTATTTGTAAATGGTGCAACTTATGTAACGCAATGTTGAGCCTTGGGTCCTTGAGACGGAGACTTTCTATGACTGGGTATTAAGCATGTGTGTGTGTGTCTACACTTAAGTCCTGGCTATTTATATTTTGAGAAAATCTGTGTTTTATAGCTGCAACAACTGCATATATCATATACAGACTCAAACAATAAGAAGACAACACACTTGCAGGTCTCACTGTGCAGAAAGGATAGTTCAGCTGGTTTAAAAATAGGCAGGAAGAATGAGGAAAAGGGAAAGACTATTATAGCATGTGTGGGTAGATTGCTAACATCATAGAAAAATCACTCCCCGACTTGATATGTTTATTGTCATGACCTTTAGATGACAAGTTCTCACTTGGCCTTGATGCTGTTCTGAAAATCACAACAATTAACAAAAAACCCAAAAACCAGAACCCAAACCCACAATGAAAAAAACTCTTCCCAGAATCCCTATAAGAAAAAGAAAAAAGGAGGGGGAAGAGATGATGCATCTTTCTTAGAATAAACCTCATCTTCATTAGTGAACAAAGAAATGGGTGTACGCTTTCTTCTGTTTTCTGTTGCTTAGAAGGAAAGAGCAGTGGTATAGAGCTCTAGTGCCATTACAGTCAATTTACAATATCCTATTTACACCAGCTGAGGAACTGGCTCATAATGTTGTTCAAATATGATGACAGCCCAGAAAATTTTCTGATGAATGAGTCACCCAGTTGTGGAACCAAAATTCATCCCTGACCCACTATGGCTACTACATTTATATTATAAGGAAGGTCATGGCTGTTTTTGTGTTGAATATGGTACCCTCAGGATTTAATTAAATGGGATTTAAAATTATGAATACCAAAGCCAGGCAGGTCATATTGGATAATCCAGTTTTATTTTATAGTAATTGGTTACACAAGTTATTATTATATTATTTAGAACACCCTGATTCTCAGTGGAAGTCCTTGTGCATTTAATTAACCATGAATACAAAATCACTTTAACAAACTGAAGCCATTAAGCCCTCCTTATGTATTCTTTTCAAATGGAAATTGACAGCATTTTTATCTAAATTCTTAGAATTTTGTAGTTTTTAAATTAAGAAACGAGGTAAATAATGCTGGTTTAATTACTGTTTTAGTTATTAGTTCTAATTTCTAGTTTCAGGTGCATGTTTCATATTTGGATTTTGATCTGAGATTTTCGTAACTTGATTTTCACCACTTGATTTTTGCATGTTCTGACTTTGTGGGCAGCTTGACCTCCACTCTGTTAAAGTTTGCAGAACTTTAAGTTTCTAATCACAAGAAATGCTAGCTACTGTTTCTGTGTCTTTGCTGACGTCTACAGATTTTGATCCATTTATATAAAAAGGTGAAAGACTGGTGATGGTAAATTTAAAAGGACAAGAGGATATTTAATCTTCACTTAACTGGAAGACCAGAAGACCAGCTTATTAGTGTGTACCTCAGTGTGATGGTCAAACATGAGGAAGCACTCGGTAACTTCTTCTGGACCAGGCCAATCTTTTTTGTTGCTTTTGTTTAGTTTTTTGAGATGCTGCTGACTACAGTTTTCAGTACCACTCTGTGGCAAACAGAATATTCAGAGCGCAACATCAAGTCAGCCCTAACTCACAGATGACCAAGAGCACAGGGTAGGTCAGTGACAAACCCCCAGCAAAAGCTGACCTCCCTGCCAGTGTGTGATCCATGTGGATATAGACAGCTGATAGCAATATCAGTAATGAGGTTCTTTTCAGTCATTCTTTTAACTTACTGCATTCTGCCTCAGTCTGTTTGGTTATGAAAAGTTATTTATCTGGGTTACCATCAAGAACATGGTACAACGGAAGTGCTCTCTGGCACATCGTAATATGCAATATTAAACAGTGTTTACTCACGTGTTCATTCACATCACAGGTCTGGGCAATTGTGAAATATAAGCGTACTCAAACCTAAATTCATTAGGGACCATAAAAGACAGGTTGCTATTTGTTCTGTTTGGTTAATTGTTCTATACGATGGAGAAATAAATGAGAATTTACTCGAGTCTTTTGATATTCAGTGTCGCTCTGTCACAGTACATTGAGAATAATGAATAGGACATTGACTTCAGATTGAAGAACATTAGTTTTCTTGCCCACAAAACAAGGAAGCCAGCTGGAGAGGAGAAAATTGCCAGGTAGATTGTCGACAAAAAGGCAAAGGTAACATGCTGACAATAACCAGGGGAAATATGAAAATAATAACAGAGGATGATAACAACCCAACTGAGGAGAAGAGGGGGGTCTTGAAGATCAAGTGATCCCAAGCTGTGCACAGCAATTATGTAGATGAAGGGGCACCTCTTCTCATGCAGAAAGGAGCTGGTTTTATTTCTTGTGTAGCAGAATGTGTTAAGTCCAGCCCTCTACTGAATAAGATCAGGCCTTGCTTTCTTCCTATTATCAGGAGTACGTATTTCTTGACAGATTTCCACACTGCTGCCTTGTTATTGTAGATGTATCATTATTTATCCCACTTTGTCCTCCCTCCCCCTTCCCCTTGGCTGTGGGGCTCTGCAAGTTGCAGGCAACTGTCATGTCAGGTATGTATGAATCTGTCAGACGCACAATGAGGAAAGATGGAGTGATCACTTCTTGCTGCCGTGTTTATTCTGTTTTCTGTCTTCAGCAGGCCTGTTCACAGCGAGATGCTTTCCAGAGCGCTTCCCGTCAAGGATCCTGGGAGGAGCGAGGGTAGCTGTACTGCTGCCTGGCAATGACAGAAACCTTGGATAATCTCCCTGACTCCAGCAGCTCATCCTGGAGTACCTTTCCTCCATAATACACCTACTCCTCACAGCCTGTCCCAGCTCCTCGTAGCCATCTGCCACCATTGGCAGGTGAAGAGCAAGGAAGAGGAGACGAGGAAGGGGAAAAGAGGAAGGTCAACGTTGGGGGATGGTGGAAAAGAGCTCCCAGCAGTGGCAAGAGGGATGGGGATATTTTGTCCTGCCTTGGAAAACAGCTTGATTTTAACAAGTGTTGTTTACTATTTTTCTCTTTCTTCAGAAGTGGTGACTACACAACGATTTTTTTATCCATTTCTTTTCCAAGCCCTAGCAGTTTTATTTAAGAACAGTTTTGAAATGGGGAATTTTACAAACTGAATTTCTTTTTCATCTTCTTCTGCTTTTTCTTCTTCTACCTCTTTTCTTCTTCTACTTTTTATTGGTATTTTCTGGTTTTTTGTTTCTTTGGGATTTTTTGGAGTTTTTTGGGGGGCAGTTTTTTGTTTCAGGTGGGTTTTTTTGTTGTTGTTTGGTTGGGTTTTTTTTAAATAACCTTACTGGGACCAGGATTTGCACTCAAGATGTTTTCTGGGCTAGGCTTAGAACAGTGTCCTAACTCAAACTTGAGTGACTCATAACCTCTTGTGACTTATTAAAGCTTGCCTTTGGAGAGAAAAATAATGTTCTTTGAAACGTGATAAAAGTCATTAGGCGTTATACTGTATATTTAAGAAGGTGACTCACACAATATTTTGAACCTCAGAAACAGCAAGCGTATCATAGGATGCAGAAGCTGAAATAATATGGCAAGCACTTTTATTAATTACTCTGCTAAAAAGACAGACCTGACGTCAGACCAGTGCCTTGCTTACACACGCACTATAAAGGTCTGCTTTTGCCAGTAACTATTCTTTTTTTTCTTTTTTTCCTTTTTCTTCCCCAGTCTCTAAAACAGTCTCCTTCTTCCAGACAAAATTTGTATTGGAGAAAGGATGCAAGTATGCTCCCAGACCAATTTTCCATTGCTGGTTACTCACTCGTGGAGCTACAGAAAAGATGAGGAACTGTGACTAGCTAGCCACAAATTTTCATTACCATGTTCTGTTTTTACTAGAAGTCTGGGGAAAATTTGGGTGATTGACTTTGTAATAAGTCTATCTCCTCTCACACAACTCCTGCCTGTCACAAAGGATGATTCAAGAGTGGTAGGCTCTGCTCAGAACCCCTGATGTACTGAGAAAGATAACCGGAACAGCAGCAGCACAGGAATGGTCACAGAGCACAGACGCTGTAAATATTTTTTAACTGAACTCTAGTTTATTGCTTTTTCTTTCCCTTTCTTATAGCTTAACCACAGAAATTAAGGATACGCAACAATTTTTTGATTACTGTGATGGATCCTTTAGTCCAGGTATTGCAAGTACTTAATAATTAATGCAGAGTTCTATCCACAGCGCTCCTTATCAACTCATGTTATTTATATAATCTGGTTATAAAAATTCTGTCAGCACTATGCCTTTTTGTCATGTTAAGCTCTCTAATAGTGAGAGCTTATTAACTTGTGCTTTATTAGATTCTCTGCCTTTAAAACCAAGTCATTAGACACAACCATTATCCTAGTCTCCTTTCGTTTCTGGCTTAAGATCCGTCTTCACCATGATACCCATGCTTAATGAGAGTGCTTAAGTAGACAGGCTGTAAGTGATTCATTTGTATCTCTTGTCCACTTGCTTTATGGAATAAAAAAAAGATCTTTAAAGCTTCCAGCTGAATGCTCAGCCAATAGGTTTTGCAATCTCGTGTTCCAATTAGTTGCCCTCAGGTTCACCATCCTTCTTCTACACCGCTTTCTACAATCCACGATGTGCACTGCTGTTGTCTTGATTGTAGTGATTTTGAGGCAAGGAATGTTTCCTGTTTATGTTCATACAATAATCAGCACAGTGAGGGCTCTGAACTAATTGAAGCCTCTGGCTGCTACTTGCTTACTACTAATATACATTATATATACAGCCAAACAGTTTGGAGAGGTTAGTGAGGAGATTCTGTTTTTTCATTGTTGCTTATTTTTGCCACTACTGCATGGTTGTTTTGTATTACCCTAATTAACAGGCAAACACAATGCTCAGTTCAGGTTTAAGATGTGGCAAGCACTTGTTTTTGGAGGAGACCTGCATATCCAGATGTGGCTAGTTCAGAACCTTGTATATATATACAAATTTTCTTCAGTAAAATCAATAAATGGACTTCCTGAAAAATGGATATTCTTTTTTTTTCTTCCTTCATTTTTACCTTACCTTTACCTTTTACCTTTAACTACAAATTTATACAGATTCTGGCTAATATTCTGATCTCACTCTAGTTTCACACTGAAATGTTCATTAGCTTGAATAGCTTTATCGGGACTGTATTCTGATACAAGCAAAAAGAGGCAACCTCTGAATTAAAAATAGTTCTCAAATTGCTCTTATTCTGTTTCGATTCCGTCTGACAGCCTTCATTGAGGCTCTTCAACTTAGTCTGGCAGGTTAGACTGCACCAATAAAACCTTCTCAGAGGGCAAAGGGAAAAGGATGTAATGTATGTGTAACAGCATGCTTTTCTACTGGTGATTTTGTGCACTCAGCCCTGGTTAAGAAATCATTCACTACCCTAGCAATGTTTCTAGAAATTAGTAAAATCTATTGGTACATGAAATCCTACTTTAGAAGTTGTGCCTTACAGATATTAAAAATGAATCTGTCATAGAACCATGAGTAGAGCTTTTTGCAAGGCATTTGTTTGATGTATAGTTGCTCCCTAGAGAGAAGAGTATCCAAGAATGAGCTTCGAGTAAATGAGTGCACTTGGCACATCCTAGAATAATGTCAAATCTTTGCTGGCTCCAAGGGGGAGTTTTGCTTTGACAAACCTAGTTCCAGTGCCTTTTGCTTACGATGGATTCAGGGAATTTGGAAATATATGAAAAGAATATATCAGTGCAATGATACTTACTATGAGCAGAAAGCATTCATTAGCGGGCAATGGAAAAAGAACAAACAAGCTCTTGCTACAGTTTTCTTAGAAATTTGCCTTTTTTTTTTTACCTGAATGTATCTATACATCAATCTCTCCAGCAAACAAAGAAAAATAATCCAGTTGAACTTTATCTATACAGAATGGTCCTGAAGTGTTTTTTTCAGAGGAAACCGTGCTATTATTTACATTTGCTGTGTGGATACAGGATACTCTGCCTAAAGTGCATTCATGATGGGGAAAGAGCTCTGACAGCTCACTTTTGAGTCCTTCAACTTTCAGGAGGAATCAGTCCATATTTTGCTCTGAGATACCTTCCATTAAGTCAATCAAAGTAAACACTACTCAGGAGCTGCGTGTTTCCAGCTCATTGAAATACTAAATGGAAGCACCTGGTGGGTGGATTGTTTAATGCAGGCATAATCGATTGCTGGGAGTGACGCATGGCTGAGCCTCGTTGGGCTCTCGGAGCTGGCTGTTAATTAAGCAGCCAGGCTGGGGGCTGTGGGCAGGTGTTCCTGTGTAGCTGACCTGCCTGGGGATTTATTTCTCTGGAGTTGCTTAGTGATGTGATGCAGATGCTTGTACTCCCATGGTGCTCCTGGTCTCCTTACAAGACTTTCTGATGCTCTCAGAGTGCAACACAGATCCACAGAGAGAGAAAACAGCAAATAGCCCCAGGAAGTTTGATTGTCACTGCTCTCGGATGTAAGTCGTATGGATATAAGGTACTAGTCCCAGCTGGTTCTGCTGCATAAGAATGTGCACATTAAAAGCCTTGACCCAAAGCATTGAATGCCCCAGTCCCCAATGAGTTGCCTTCTTGGCAAATGGCACTCTGGCACGGTGACCCATGGCATCTTGCAGAATGTGATAAACAGTGAGTATCTAACAAGGACCCATTACAAGAACCCCTCCAGTCTGGGCAGATTAGCTCCAGAAGTAGGATCCAAACACTAGGCAAGTGATGGTACTCTTCCCTGAGAGAGTCAGTCTGATAAGTAAAGGTGCTAGTGTGTTCCTGGGACTATCTGTTTATTTTATTTTTTTTTAAATAACTAGCTCTTCAGATGAAAATACGGAAGTTATCCTGGAAGAAAAGAGCTCAGTTTTCTTCACTAGAACACTAGTTCTAGTGAACTAGTTCTAGAACTAGAACACTACAGTGTTCTAACTCTTCTACCATTTTACAGGACATGAGAACCATTGCAGAATCCTGTGGCTCTAACATAGAAGACCAGTTCCTCCAAAGAGTTCTTGTAAGCAGCTGCTCTGCTCTGGAGAGAGTTTTGAAATCTGAACAGCTGGAAAAAATATGCCATTGCAACCTTGCTTTCTACCCCTAGTGAGTAACCCAGAAAGGTGAAGTTACTGTGCACACTCCTGCAGTTAACTACCTACCTTCAGCCAGATTTCTTTGTGAGTAGAATTTCTGAAATACTTTTTTCAGATGCTTGAATTAGTTAAATGTTACATACTGAGTTGAGCAGCCACCCAGAATAGCCACATTACAGTCCTGAAGTTTTCACAGTCCTTTGATAAAGCTAGTTTGTATGGCAGCAGCACTTCAGTCCTGGTGAAACTGCTGGGGAATTCAAGGTCTAATGGAGCAGCTGGATATTGCATTGTATCTCCTATTGGTGGAATTTGTGTTTGTGAAGGATTACACAGAAACAGAACTAGCACATGGGATTTGCTTATACTGCATCTAAGACTACAGTGGAGGGATCCCAAACCTAGCTGTGGCTGAGGCAGTCATAATATATTCTTCCAGTGTTTGATCATTGCAAACATATATATGCCTTTTTCTGAGATATAAAATACATCTGCGGTTATTTTTACAGCCATGGTGCTTGGAGAGTGTAATACATGGGTTTTTTTTTTTTCCTTTCTTGCACTTAAATGAACCACCCAAGCAAATTAAAGACTTTGAAAGGAGCAGTTGATTTCTGTCACCCAAAGATGAATCTCAGGTTGACTATTCAGAAGTGTATTGTATGCAAAGTCCTACCACACAAAGCAAATTTTAAAAGATGTTCTTAATCCTATACTCTGATAATGTCATGTGATGCTAATTTATTCCTGAAACATTTCCTGTCAAAAAAAAAAAAAAGTAGATATTTTCATTATAATTCATCCTTATTAAGTTGAAAAATTTGTTTATTACAGTTGGGAGAAGAAAAGTAGATTGTAACATGATACCAAAATAAGTTTTTCTGAATATCTGAAGCAAAATGTTCATTTCTTCATGAAGTACCTGCACGCACTACTTATACACTTAAATGTTGCTAAAGCATTGTATGCACTTGCATTTCCTTGATTCATTGTCCTTGAGCCTGATGTAAAGCCTGATGAGTTCAGTGTTCACTCTGACTTTAGACTTGGTTCTTTTTCTTTTTACATACTCCTTAAATTTTAAGAAGCAATGTACCCTTTCTCACCAGTTTCCTCCAGCTGAGCAGGTGCTGAAATGTTCAATTCCTGTAACTGCTGCTGTTGTTTCTGTTAATTAGGCCACAGCAAAATCTATTCTTTTTTTCTTTTTTTTTTTTTTTTAACAGGAATGGGGCAGAATGATGCATTTGTTCTCAAGGGATATGTCCATTTTCTATGCATGAATGCACTATCCAAAGCTTTGCCTAGCACATGTGTCAAACACATTTGCCTCATCTAGTAGAATAATTAAATCACAGCAACTTGTATTGTAGAAACAAGGAATATTTTTTTCTAGATTAACTAACTTATTTTCTTGAAAGAAAAGGTTACAAAAAAATTAGACGTAGAAGTTCTTACACTGAAGAAAGCAAGCATACCTTATGATTAAGAAATATTTTATTTGAATTTTATTTACAGGATAAACCTTGTTGGCATCAAAGCCTTTGGATTTCTACTGGACATTGAACTTGAAATTTCCTTGAAGACCCTTCCTACATGTGTAAGTTCAAATATTAATCAAATACCTATTTCAATCAGTTTTTAACTTCAGCACCCAATGCTGGATAAATGTATTCATGAAAGTGTTATAAGGAACCATATGTACAGATGTATTTGTGGGGTTAAGCTATTAGGTTATACAGTATTTTGGCCTCTGACATTGAAATTGTAGTAGTTAGTTTCTGTAAGCATTGAAAATATTGAGCGTTTTTCAAGCTTTTTTTTAATATATTCTTCAATAGTGAGTTTCATTGCCACGTTGTTATCTGTGGCATTTCCACTATGAAATGCAGTCTGTGCTGATAAATAGGCATTCACAATTTCAACACATTTTATTGTTACTGGAGAAGCCTAAAAGCAGAGTCTGCTTCCTCTAATATTTGAACTTCTTGATGTTAGTGATCGTTGCAGTATTCTGCTGGGTCGATTTGGATTAGAGTCTGACATTCGGGAGAAAATAGGTAAGACTCCCCAGAAAAGTTAGATGCAAACAATAATGCCATCTCATCTAACTCATGTTCTTTTACAAGTCTGAGATGTTAACAATGAATAAGTGTGATGTTCTCCACTAAGTTAATTCTGCTAGTGCTAGAAAAATAGGTATACATAAGTTTGCAAATTTGTAGGTAGCAGGGAGATTTTTACTTTAATGCAGCTTCGGGGAATAGTTATATATAAACACCATATGATGCGTTCATATTTCCTGCTGACACTCAGATTGCTGACAGCAGTATTTGCTGGAATTGAAACTTATATAGTAAAAGCTGCACTGCAACAGTGCAAAAGCACTGCAGCAGTGAGAAGAAGGGATAAAGTCAGGAAATATGAAGCACTTAGTCTGATGCCCCTCAAAGTAGTGAAAAGACTTCCACTAATCACAAGTGAGTGCTGGATCAGGGATTCAGAAAAAGATTTTGGGATAAGGAGAAGAGGGTAAGAAGAGAGAGAGCAACTGCCAAACCACTGGGGTAAAGGTTTGAGCTCAGAACCTTCCCTGTCTCCAGTGGTTTACCTGTATGTGTGTTGGTATGTGCATGGGACTAAAAGAACAATTTATTTTATTCAGATTTCTAAATAGTGGTTGATTTGTACACGATTGAATACAGAGAGTTTTTTGCGTTTTGCATCTTCATTATATTCACTCCAATTGCAGTCTCCTGTATTTTTATCTCATTTTTCCATTCTTGCTTTAGAATAAAATTAATAAGGTCTAATTTTTCAGTTTCTGGTTATATTAGATAAGTGACAGGTAGCTACTTGTGTATCAGTGAATATTAGGAAAAGTAAAAACTCTGGATTCTAAGCCCAGCTTGGGAATAACTGCTGAGCAGAATGGGTTCTTTTCTCTGTAGACAGGCTAGTAAAGAATCTAATTTTGGGAGCTGTGCAAATTATTTATGTCCTCCAGCATATTTTATGCACTTCCTGAACTAGATGACTCAGTTTTAGTCTGCTTGGAGACTGAGGTTTAATGTACATGGCTCCTTGCTTTGCTAAGCAGCCTATGATCCTACCTACCCTTGTGAGAGGGTCTTTGGTGCATTTGTATCTGAGAGGCTGTGGGAGACAGGAATAACAGTATATATAAGGCAGCTGCAGAGCTAGTTCCACGTCTTGATGTTTCCACATGAATCGAGTCCGAGAAAGCTTTGATGTTGTAGAAACTGGGAAAAAGGATTATTTCCTAAAGATTTAAGAACACCTAAATTCCTTGGCTGATGCACTGGAGAGATAATAAGTCATTTGGACATTGCTGGGACACCAAAGCTGTGTGTTTTTTGCTGGGTGTTATGCAGCATGTGCTGTATTCTAGCTGAAGTTCAAGGAACAGCTGCTACAGAATATCCTTGAGCCCATAAGCAAAAAATAGAGAAATGTAACCGTAACTGTCCCATGGTAATTTAAAAACAAACTACGAAAAGTAAAGAAGCCTCAGGAAAATATTAGTTTTCTCAAAAAAAAACTGAAGTACTGAACATTTTTTTTTCTGGAAATGGTAGTATTCTGATGCAATATGACAGGTATTAGTTTTTCTAATGAAAAATCACAATCATTTGTGAAAGATGTTTTTCGCAGCTATGGCAATAAGACAGAAATCTCTCAGATCTTCCTTAAAAAGCGGGCTGATCAAAATGTTTTTACATATTCTATGCCCCTGTTTAAAAATAAAAAACAAACCAACAACTGATTGCATCTCTGTAATATATTTTTATCCTTCTCTGCAACTGCCTGGCATTCAGGTTTCAATTTGACTTGGTTTTGTTTGGCTTCCTAGAACACACAGGCAACACAAAAATAGTGAGTTTGACTTGAAAATGATATTGAGTTCACTGTTGACTGGAAGTTTTATGCCTACCACACATTTGAGAAAAAGTTTCCTTGTCTCTTTGGTTTACAGGGTTTTACCACATATTTCCATGCTGGTTGCAATAAGTAAACCTTTAACTTTGTTTTTAGATCAGAGAGAACTCCAAGATACTTTGAAGAGTTCATGACCAGACGAGAGATGGGAAAGGGCCTTGTTGCCAATGCCTTCCAAACATAAGCTCACGTAGAATTTTTTCAAAATGTAAAAAGATTGTTATAGACACAAGGTACCTACTGGAAATGATCATTTGAGGGTAAGTTGAGCCTTCATCTTTATTATTACAGTTATTAATACAGAATGATTGCAATTATTCTTTCTGAAAAGTTTTTATTTGGTTAATGAAATCCAGGAATAGGGTTCCCTAAAAATGCCCTACGGCTACTTTGAAATGATAGTCATGCCCCAAATACATTATTCTAAAAGAAAAATTGTATCCATGTATTTGTTTTATATTTGGTGTAAATGAAGCACCTACTGAATAAATTGCAGCTGCTATTTTCCTAACATGACTAGGATTCCTTTCATGAAAAATCTGATTTCTAATAATTGGAGCCTCTGAAAAAAATATTAAAGGACACATTTTCAAAATATGAAATGTTCTACTTTTTTTCAATAATGCTGTGCCAAAAGCAGATCTTCAATTAAATACCAAATTTTTTAAAGTTCTTTTTTCATCTAAAGGGAAACAAAAAGGGTCATCAGAAACTTCAGTATAGTGTTTCTCAAAACTTATATTCCAGCTACCAGACAAAGGATGCCATAGAAGGCCACACCACTGTCATCTCGTAGCAAACAACTCGCCCAGGAGCAGCAATGAGAAACACAGGAGAAAGATAGAAAGATTGTTTATTCTGTGTACTCAGTCTAGGAATGAATTAACAACCCAACATACACAGCACAGACACTGCTGAATCTAGGCATCCTGGCTGATCCAAATATATGGAGCTAGGGCATTTAGATACCTTTCACACTTGGGATCATCTAAATTGGAGGTTCATACAGGTTATCTTTATTTGCAGTCAGGCAGTGTTTGGATGTCCAAGAGAGATGGGAGCAAAGCAGAATAGAAATTTTTCTGATTAACAGTGTGTTTACAGAAAGATGAAGTTTTAAAATCTGAGTCTTGCAGCCTGAGTCTTCTTTTAGTATCATCTCTTGTGAAAGGTGAGGCAAGAGGGCTGAGAAATAACAGAACAAGGACCATCTACTCCAAGGCAAGAGTTATGTAGTGCAAACCCTGCAATTTCTGCTCAAGCTGGCATGCCAGAAATGAGCAGAATAATACTTTTTTATCTCACAGAGGATAATGTGAGAACTGAGAGAGTATGTATATCAAAGATTAAAAAGAGCTCAGGTACTAAGTTAATAACAAGAATTTAAAATGGCTCCCAATTTACAATTGCATCATTTGCAAAAATGAACACAGGAGGTGACTGAGGGAGGGGCAGTACCAGATCACGCTCCCAGTGACCAGTTCATACAGATAAAAATAAATCTAAGGCTAGAACTAGGCATTGTATTTATTAAAGTGTAAACACCCATGGCTAGCCTAAAATAACCTGAGTGGCTCCTTTCAAATCTCGTTGTCTTAAGCAATATGGTCCTGCCTTCGCTGACCACCCAGTATATTTTGATTTAGATTGTTTTTTGCTACAGACGTTACATTTCAGTTTTCGAACAACCTATGATCCTGAAAGGGAAAATGAAGTGTTGATCCAGAAAGAAGAACTGAAATCAAAGACAAAGTTGAGAAATGATCCCTCTGTAAAATTATTGATATTTCTTGCTTGTATAGTAACAATGCTAATGAATTCCATAAAAAGTCCCAGTGTACTTAGACCCACATCTCCACTTCATAACATAAATATGAGCCCATTCAAGATCCACCTTATTAGAGGAGCGACAAGCACCATGCAAATACATGTGTACGGCTTCCAGAGAATGGTTGCCCAATCAAGCTTGTGCATGGCTAGCATTCCTGTCACCTACCCTTATAGTATTTGCCTGTGTGTGACCTGGCCACACAGAATCACAGAATTGTAGGAGTTGGAAGGGACCTTCAGAGATCAGTTAGTCCAGCTCCCCTCCCAAAACAGGTTTACCTAGAGCAGGCAACCTGAGGCTGTCTTTGCAATCAAAATGGAAAATCAGAAACTTCAAGGGTGGGATATGGTTGGTTGTTTATGACTCGAGGCATAACATTTTGGGCACAAATGGGCACAAACTTGAGTATAAGAAGTTCCACCTAACGTGAGGAGGAAGTTCTTTACTGTGAGAATGGTAGAGCACTGGAACAAGCTGCCCAGAATGGTGGTGGAGTCTCCTTCTTTGGAAACATTCAAAACCTGCCTGGACAAGTTCCTGTGGAACCTGCTCTAGGTAGACCTGCTCTGGGGGGCAGGTTTGGACTAAATGATCTTCAGAGGTCCCTTCCAACCCCATATGATTCTATGATTCTATGATTTTGGAGTGGTAACTTTTTGCAAAGGGAGTCCAGGGTTCACTAAATCCATTTAGTCAGATGCGACCATCACCCATGAATCTCTAATTAGCCTTGGCTTTTACATACAGATAGTAAAAAGTTGATCCCTGTCTGAGAAAACTGTCTGTCTAATTAGATAAAGAAGGAAAATAATAGTTTGGTTTCTTCCAGTGTATTCAAAACTTTTGCTCAGTAAACAAGACTTGGGAGTATTGTGATATTTGTTTAAATCATATTCTTCATAGCCATTTTTTTCATCCAACATCATCTGCTGGTATTGTCATGGAGACCAAGGCTGTTAATGTCATGCAATCCTATAATATATACAGAATTAGTATTGCTTCTCATAATTCATAAAATCAAGTTTATATAATGTCACAATCCTTACCTCACAAAACAAAATTATAGCTTTACCTTTGTTGTCAGCTTCGAACTTTGGACATTTAATGAGTATGTCACTGACAAAACTGAGCAAAAAGATTCAGTGTTTAAGATTACTTATGCATGTTCAATATTCATTTGTTTAGTAGAGAAAAAAAACACTCCTCTGCAGTGGGTTTATTTTGGTTGTAATAAAGAATACATTTTGAGTAATCTCAGTGCACATAACAGCAATGTAATCGACAGCTACATAATCAGTCTAAAATGTGCTTGCTAGGATGGGTCAAATTCCTTTGGGAATCCAAATGAGATCTGTGTGGCTTCTGCGCTCAGTGTTTTGCTACTTTGCATCACAGAGCCTGACATCAATATTTTACATGAAGAGGAAAATAACAGAAACTCATGTTGTCAGTGTCCATCTGTGAAGCATAATGCAGATTTATATTTTTAATTCAAGTAAGAAAACATAGTTTTGAAAGTCCAGCACTCACAAACACTTACATGTATAGAAGAGGTTGTTTTGTGAGCAGCCCCTACAATTTCAGACTGAACACAGTCTGATACTAATAGGGAGGAGCAATAGATGGTTGTGTTATGGGAACTTGAGCTCTGGGCATGAATAATGTGGTCTTGCGTATCTAGTTGTGGAGATTTAAGACAGTACTGCCCCAGCTGTTCACTAGAATTTGCAAAGCAAAGCCACATTTAGTATTTACTGTGAATGTTGCTCATCCTCAACGATAAGCCTACTCACGTATTTTCAAAAAATCCTTTGGTGGTGTCTCAGACTAAGCCAGGTGACTTTGAACTGAAGATGCACCAGCTCAGGCCATTGGCGTGTCTCAGGCATAGAATTGATATCCTCAGGAAAGACACAGGAAGAATGAATCTTGGGCAAAGAGTTAAACCACTGTAACTGTGAAAGTAAGATCTCATTTAGACATTTTAAATCACACCACGTGTATGTCAGGACTCTTTCCTCTTCAGTGATACAGATATAAGAGTAATCCACTACTTCATTTCCTCTTTTACCTAAGACATACACATCAGACAAAATCCAGCAGTTCCTTTGCTACTCCACCATAAAAAGAGAAGATCCAAATTTGCTAGGACAGGACTTAAGACTATAATGTACACTATACATCTTGGACCACTGTCCTGCCATTGCACTAGTTTTATGCCTATGTGTTTCACCTGTATGAATCCATGCTTTAAAAAGGAATGAAAACAAACCCCTCTCTCCCTGGAGGATCCAAGTACATTACTTAGGAAGTACCAGATACTCCCAGATGAGCTAGAAACAACCATTCACTCTCTTTAATCCTACTTTTAATTCACTCAGTGGAAATATATTAAATATGTGAATTAAAGGGCATGAGGTGTAAAGAGAATGAAAAATCAGCATTCACATTTGCAGACATGTCTCTCATTTAAAAAGCATAGATAGGTTTTCCTTAAATTCAGACAATATAATCAGCATTGTAAAAGACTCTGTGCCAAACTACGTGGGTTCTATGGACAGAATGATCTGAAAATCTGAGGAGATAATTAATAAGACTATAAACATGAAAAAAAAAATCACTGCTAATTCATTTCTGAAAAAAGATGCATATTCTAGTGATGAATGGATGCAATTATACCAAGACTTACTGGGCTCTTTTAAAACGTTAGCACTACTCACAATATAGGAATGCAATTGTTATATTTCTAACTTGGCAGTCTTACAAACCTTGTGCAATGGTTTCACCCAATATTTATCTTTTCCTAGTGATTCAACTTGATTCAACCGCAGCTAAATATCTTTCTTACCATTCCTTCACATACACACTGGAGTGTGCATTTTGACTCTGCAAACAAATTAGGAATATACATTCTCTCACTTTACAATGAAATTGCATAGGACCCTCAAACTGTCATAGAATTAAGTCCCAAATCATAGAATTAACTCCCAGACGCCATTCGGGATTCTTTTATAGAAAGCATTAAGAACCAGTACATCGCCAATGCCGGCTCCTTGGCTGGTACTGCTGTGTGAACTGTGAGAGTTTTAACAGATCTCTGTCCCCTAAAGCCAGCTGAGGCCTTGTGGCGTACTTTCACAAGTGGATGACTATCAATTAGAGTTATGAGTGCTCAGTCCATTTACATAGGCTTTAAAACCTAGCTATTTAATTTAGTTGCCTAAAGGTAGGAATATTTATTTTGGCCGAGTGATCTAGGGTTATAAAAACGGAGATTAAGTAAGATCATATTGCCCATACAGTGTTATGACCACACCGAGAAAAATATACTCCACTCGGCAACATCAGAGAGAATGCAAATTCCCATGTGAATTGCTGTGCTTTATGGCATGCAATCCAAGTAACTTATCACAGTGTCAGAAAGATGGTTTTGGTGATAAGCCGGTCCAATAAAGTTAATTCTGTAAACAAATATTAAGTAAAAACTACTGTCAGAAACACATTAAGTGCTTTCTCCCTGTACTTCTCCTGGAAAGTCTGTCCTTTGGCAGGCTGCTGCGCACACTGTGCAATTCATCTGTCTGAAAGGACAGCTGATGTCACCTCCTGGCCAGCTGGCAAGGTGTTACTATGCACACAGACGCCAGTACATTCCTCTGAGAGGGAATAAATCAGACAACTGGCACCTGTGACACTGATGTCCGCTCAAACATTTCTCTGTTCATGCAATTCAAACTGTAATGGAAGCGCATAGTTAGGATCTCTCTCCTTTGTTGCAACTCCTTGCCTGGAGATTTTTCTCTTAAAGGTTGTGAAAATGGTGCATTGAAGCAACCTGGTGTGGAAAATAGGTTCTTCCCATACATAATCAACCAGGATAAGAAACTCCTTCTTGGAAAAAGGAGATAAATGGTGAATATCCATAATCCCAGGGACAGACCTGATTGCACATGGGAGGAATATTAAGCAATAGGGTTCATGTATGTCATGTAGGCTGTGATATATCTTCTTTTACTAGATTATACTGGAAGCAGAGTCTATTTGAGAAAAGCCCTTCTTATCTTAACATATAATTAATAGCACAATGGGAAATAGAGTCGTCAGTATCAGTGGTCTGGTAAAAAATGCATGATCACCCCAAATTTTTTGACCTGTTCCAACCTCAGTGCTCTCTGTAAAGATGCATTAGACTTGAGTGAAATAAAACCAAGTACACTTGTCTCCCAGAGCCCTTCATATATTTCTAATATATAATAGCTAGAAGCTGGCAAATGAAAGACAGTGCCTGAGATCTCTGAAGCTTGAACTAAGCCCAGTTTTTATTCCACTTATGTGAGAAATCCTAATAATTGTCATGTACAGGTCAAAAAGATTTGTGCCAGGCAAAAAAACCCCATGAGAGTGCCTGACAGCTTCAACCAAAGACTGTAGCTTGAAATCAGAACTGCCTGCACCTTTTTCTACCAATGATTAAGTGATAAATTTTAATATGGATAAAATATATCAATAGCTACTTAAAGTTTTTAAAGGATTATTTTATTTCTACGGAGACATACACTGTTCATAACATCTGAATCTAAAGTAGTTATATGTTTTTGACAAAAGCTCTAGTAGCTCTAGGAAAATTCCCTGCCCTTTTCTGTTAACCAGGGTAAATCACTGTGGTAATACAAGTGACTTATGGTGTAAACACTTGAAAAAATGGCATTGTATTTTCTGACTGATGTTATACACTCTTCTGATGCTACGTTTCTCCTTCTGTGCCTCTACTCTGCTGTAGATGTGAGACATTTCCAGTTATGAGCTAATGGAAAATGTAAGCTCTCTTTAATTAATTCCAATCACCACACATTTTCTCTCACATGGACAAGGATGGTTACAAAAGATGTGCTGATGTGTCTGAGCCACTGTACTTTCTTCTAAGAGCATAAGAAAAAGAATGGTTGTGGGAACTTCTACTTATTGCAGCCACAGTGTCACTCTGAGCCTTAACTCAGGCTTATCCCTTAAACCCAGTAGGGTTCTATACATTACATTATGGTTATAACACTCTGTCTGGCCTAATGAATATTTAGTTATTCATATTGAAGACCCCCTGCCAAGGGCATAGGATATTCAAATGTAAGACATCTGCACAACAGGGGGATTGAGCTGGAGCCCCAACACCCAAGCTGAATGTGCTAGTCATTACAGTCCTGGCAAAAGTGGCAACACTAGCTCCTGGTCTGCTTCCTGCACGGGATATTTTTAATGCCTGACCCAATCCAACAAAAATAGAGATAGCAGATATCAACAAAAAGCATAGATTACCTGCAGGTGATCTGGCATGATTTTAATTTGTGACAAATTAAAGGCATAACATTGGTGTGTTATCAACATTGATCTAGCTACAAATACAAAGCACAGCACTATAAGGGCTGGTATAGGGAAAGCTAACTCCACCCCAGCCAGACCAAATACAGCCATAAAGATATCAGACTCTTCTGGGACACTTGGAAGTGACCAGGTGACTCACAACAAATTTTCCAACATGCTTGGACCTTCTGGATTCTTTAGGTAGTGTACAACTTTGTCTTTTGCTTAAAAATGAATTCCCTGACATACTCAAAATGACTGGCCAAGATTTCTCTGTGGCTCCTGCTTCGTTAACAGTGACCCAACTCCAGTGTACTAATGAAGGAGATATCCCAACACCTAAATGGACTTTTTAATCTTACACCTTGCTTTTTTGCCAAATTAGGGTGTTCCAGGTGTGCCCAGAAACAGAGCTTTTGTTTCATGAGGAACTGTTCGAGTGGAAATTTAGGATAAATAGGTGATAAAGTTTCATTTTCATTTCAGTTTCATTTGAATTTCAGTGGGACCTGCAAAGGCAAATTTGTTTAGTGTGTCTAACTCTCCCCCACACTGAACTTCTATGGGCATACCTAGAGGGACTAAAGGAACATTGGGGATTATATAATCCTTTGTTTCTGTCAATCAGACCATCCACAAACTCTGTCTTATTAACACTGAAGATTTTTGTAGTCCATTCTGTGGTTTCAGGACTTTGTCAATGTAATTTTAAGAAATTTCACCCTAAATTTATTCTTGGGCAGTGTATATGTTTATCCCTGTATTGGAATTGGTTAGGATGGGAGGCTCTTCTCCCTTGATGATATTTATTCTCCTTTTCTCACTTCCCTCACTCTGCCTGTGTATTTTTAGGAAACAATCAAAGCTCTTCTCAGCTTTTTCTTTACTATGCTAAATTAGCCATGCTATCCTACTGTCCTCTCACATGGAAGTCCTTCCACCACAATGCTGCTTCTTGTGGCTCTTTTCTACTCTCACTTGATGAGGTTTTCTCTGTCCCAATCTCATTTTTCAGTCACCACTTACCTGGATGTTTAAGGTTCAAGCAATGAACCACCACATTCTGCACTGGAGTTCTGCCTCCCACACTGTGGGCCTGAAAATGCAGGCTAAGGTTAGCAGTAGTAAGGTTTGTAGCAGTTGCTTTAATGTTTGTATTTTCTTTGATAATATATATTAAACAGAAAGGAACAGGGTACGGACATACTGTAGACAAGAAGGTTCTCAGTTGAATAACCTGTATATAAGGATCAGTTAGTGGGATTAGATTTACTAAGCTATTTACAAAAAATACTGATCAGGTTTTGCCTCCTTGACCCTCCCCCTCCACCCTCCCTCCACCCTCATCTAAATAATAATTTGAATTCTCAGCTTCTGGGAAGAAAGCTGCTTGACATACTTTTATGTATATGCGTATACAAGCCATTGCCCATCTGGTTTAGCTGCTGGATGAAAGGAAGATTTCTGCCTCTTTGCTCTTCTTGAGGACCTTGAGTGAAATAAGAGGAATGATCCCCAACAGTCTATTTTCCCTTCAACCTCTGGGCAGCAGAGAGGTGCACCATGTTCCTCTGCACTGTCCTAATGACAGCCTCAAGGTTGATCTCAAGACCAAAACCACGTATTGGGCAGACACTGATCTTGCAAATCCAGCCTTGTGAGAAATGCATCCCCTGGAGCATAGAAAACATGTGGATCACAGCACGCCGACATATTCCTCTACGTAGAGTAGGCAGTCTATAAGCATGCAACTGTATGGATGGGCAAGGAGTTAGGGAAGAAGTCCAGAGGCTTCTCTTTGGAGGGCAGAAAGGTGCAGCAACTGAGTTTTGACCACTCTTACTTTGTGAATTTCTTCTTTGCCTGCCTCTGTTTCTGCTTAACATTTTCTGAAAGGTAGTAGCAGCATATAACTCATAATTCTTGACTGTTTCTCTTCTGCCCACATGATCTGTAACTGTAAGTGTGAAGTTGAATGATCTCGCTAAACTCCTTTCTAGGGTGTTCTCAGCAAAACTGTGAGCAGGACCAGAAGCTCTGCAGTTTCTGTGTACAACCTTAAAACTACATTGTATTTGGTTCATATTTAGAATCATGTGAGTTAAAAACAACCTTTCAACAAATAAACACTGGAAGTTTAATATGTGAAAACAGGTGGATGCTGGATGCTTATCAGTCCTGTCACTTGCCAAGGCAAATTTCTGAGTTACCCAATAGAAGAAAGTGTCAGGGATTTTTAAGCTCCGCATTTGCTATACAAGTACAGATTATTTGGAGCCTACAGGGCCTTCATGTAAACACCCACTAATCTGTTAAAAAAAGAAATATGTATGATCCTGCTCACTAATAGGAATTTCCTCAGGGACTTCAATGAGAGTTGGATTAGGCACTGAATGCTTAGAGCTTCTTCTCTTAAACAGCAGCACAGACACCTTTTTGGGGGGGTGTGTGTGATATTTCTCTATCAGTAATAGAGATTCAGTGTTTTAGGTTTGATAAAGCTTTTCTTTCCCCAGCAAATATCAAAAGATAATGAGATTGTGGGAGTTTTGTGTTGGGTTTTTTTTTTGCCAGATTTTCAAATGACTATTTCTAGCCTCCTACTATGTGAAATGCTGGCAGATTTCACAAGGTCTTTGCATGATCCTTCATTGCTAAAATCCTTCCTCAGGTCTTCAGATATATATTTCTATATGCCTGTGCAGAAACCACAAGTTTTACAAAACCTCTGCTTTAACTATTCAACAACAAATTTTGATATTCTGAACCAGAGCAAGGTAGGTCTCAAAAAGCTTGACTTAAAGATCTCAAAATTGAAGGAATTTCTACTTTCACATTTGTAGCAAAGATGTTGGAGTGTCATGGAGAAAAAGACCAGGACTGTGATTCTGAGTTCTGCTATTTTTTCTTGGTTAAATAATGATTTTTACATGTGTAGAAGATGTGTGAAATGAGCGAGGGCTTTTTTTCTTCTGAGATGGATTTGAACAGCAAGCTGCAGTCGTTAACTCAATAGGTTACAGTAGCTACAAGGCTTGAGGGCCCAGAGGGCCTGTGTGGTGTTCATGGAGTGAGTTCTCTCGGAAAATGTTTCTGGGAACTTGAGAGCAAAGAAGGTGATTAGGAACAGTCAGCATGAATTTACTGAAGGTAAAACATGCCTGACCAATCTGATTGCCTTCTACAACAAAATGACCAGGCCTGTGGATGAGGAGACAACAGGGCTTGTCATTGACCTGGACTTTAGCAAGGTTTTTGACACCAGGAGTCACTGTGAGAGCCTCAGCTCAGAGCAGCTCTCTGGGCTGGGACAGGCACTTGCTTCTGCCTTCCCACCAACTAGTGGGGCTTCTCCCCACAACCCGGAGGACAGGCTGCCCTCAGTGAGATAGCTCTGCCCTGCCCTGAGCCTATTCTCCAAGCCTGACCTTCTTGAGGGCTAAGGATGTGCTCAGTACCCTCCCGCAGGGGCTGGATGAGGTGACATCCAGAAGTCCTTTCCAACCTGAGTTATCCAGTGATCCTACCACACACACAGTCAGATTTAACACCAAAAAATGACAGAGATATTCCTGTCTACCAGTGGGCTCTTTAGTGTCTGTGCATGATGTGTATTCATAGTGGGAAGGGTAAAGAACAGGGAGATGAGACTGAGGAAGTTAGGAATACACCTTCATGCTGAGAAATAAAAGGCTTTTAGAGAAGAATAACATTTCAAAAGGAATGTTTCTTCTGTGACTTTAAGATACTTTCACAATATTAGTTGGTCACATCTCACAATGTTCCTGCAAAGCAGGTAAGTATTACCATAACGGTTTTAGGGATGGGAGAATACAGATGGAGCAAACGCATGTGACACAGATATGTGAATATGATTCGGCAAGATGGGGATAGAGTACAAAACTTCAGACCTTCTTTCTAGAGAGCAAAAGGGCCCTCAATTTCCTAATCCAGCCCAAACAAACATCAAAATGTTAATGTATTTTTTCTCCAGTAGCTCCCTATTTATACTGCCAGGGTTTAAAGTATGTGCAGAATGTCTTTGCACCATGAAAAGAAAAAAAAAGTAGAATAATCAAAATAAATAGCAAAGTGGTTTCTGACAGTTTTACAGCTAATATGCTGTAATAAAAATTCAAATGCCATTATGTAAGATTAGAAGCAATGGATAAGACAGAGAAGTTAATCCTGTCAACTACACTTTGCCAAAATAAGTCTAAGTGACTCATAAAATCACTGCATTGACCACGAATGAATTAAGGAAACCTGACCAATGGACAGACAAAGAGAACAGTTGGTACTTGGCCTCTTGTCTTATATTTTTCTGTTTGCTCTGAGAGCAAGTTTAGGAAAAAAAACCTGCTTGCTTTTCATCTAATCCATTTACCAAGGCATATCTGCACAAAGCTTTCACTACCTCGACAGGTTTAACATTTTTTTCCAGACTCAGTCTTTATGGTGGCCTGGCTGGTTGGATATATTTAGCCTTGAAAAGAGACTCTAAAAGGTAAATAATGATGCTATCTGACTTTGAAAGAACAGATTGTCTAAGCTCAGTGGTGACCAGAGCATTAATCTAAGGCTCTTATATCAGCTCAGATGTACTCAGCAAAGTCCACAAACAGACACAGCATTCAACTAAAAATATTCAGTGATGAAAGGAGCAGGTTTGGTTCACTACTGCACATGAAATGAGAAAAGAATACAAAGGGCTTATCTTTCTCCAGTTTTGAGACCTATGGAACCCTACCACAATTTAGGGTGGCATCTCTACTTGGCACCCCATAAACTCACCTCCCATAAAGGAACCCTGCCAAAAGTGTTATTGAAAGCTGCAATGCATGAGGTTATTCTTCTTATGAATCCTTTTTGATGCATTAGATTTGCTAAGTTAAAATTCATTTGGAGGTTTTGCAGTGTTGAGAAACTTCTCTATGGGATAACTTTGTTGCTGTTAACTTTCCTTAATATCAGTCTTCAAAAATGAAAGTATCTAGAATTTTTTAGTCTCAAAGAAAAAAATAAACCTTTCCTTCCAGATTTTTGAGGATGTGAGTCTCCATTATCATCCAGAGTTTAAAAGCTAAATTTAGGAAACCTTTGCATTTTACGTATAAAACATTGCAGGATGAACTGGGCCTCTGAGATGTCCAGATTCCAGGTTTGAATTGCACTTTATTCCCCAGCTTCTCCTGCTCATATGGCAGAAAACAGATGGCTAACTGGAGGTCTGTTTATAAAAGTACAGTGTTGAACTACTCGCAAGGAATAGAGTCTTTGGATGAGACTGTGGAGGTCCAGAACTGAGAGCAAAACAGCAAATAAGTAAAGCAGATGTTGAAGGTGCTTGGGAAGAAATCTGCAGGGGCAAAAAAAAAAATAAAAGAAAGAAAAAAAAGTAGGAAATAGTCTTTAAAGATAGACTAAAGAAATAACACTTGAACTCTAGTGGAGAAGACAGGACTGTCAGCAGATACTGTAGCATGTGAACAGGGTAGTCTTGGAGTTAAGCCAGAGTAATGTCAGCAGTTATGATAAGATGACTGAAATACAGCACAGAAAGGACTTCACTTCCCTAAGTCAGCAGTGGGAACATTTTCACCAGAAAGGAAAAGACTTATCTACACAAGAACTGGCTGAAATGTTGTTTTTATATTTTATTCATACTTCTTTTATTTTAAGAAATGTGACCATCTACATTCTGAGGGTGACCTGGAAAAATTGCTCAGTCTGTAAATACCATGGGACTACAGAAAAGTTCATATCCTTGTACTGGTCCTTTTCTGGTTTTCTGTGGTCTTTCTCTTTTGCTTTCTTGCCTCTCCTAGCATCCCAACCAAATAACAATGTTTCCATGTTTAACCCCTCAAAAGTGAGTTTAGCTCCATAATCAAGTTTTTCCTGATATATTTCAACCCCGGATTCATCACTTACATTCTTACATTTTTAATTGCAATATTAAATAGCAGGTAGCAAACAATGGTGATCAGTGTACAGTGGGTTTAAATTATACAGCAGCAGCTCAAGATCAAAGTTGTTGAGTGATGCCCCCTTTTCCACATACGTTTGAGCAGATCCCTACTGACTGATTACCTTCCATCAATGGCAGAATACACAAAAACAATAACTGATGTTTCTAAATTGGTCAATTATTCTATCCATCTATCTAGAACATGGTCATGGTTCAGTTTTATCAATGTCGTATCTTCAATTCATGTATTCAGGATAAAAACTACTATGCCAGACTAGGATGTGTCCCATCTGCATGTGCTGTTGTGCAGTGCCCTCTCCACGAGTGCTGTAAGTCAGACTACTGATTATGAGAATAGCTGCTCATTAGTGTTTTGTTGGCACACAGTCATCCTGTTATGATTAGCCTGTGATCCCCTGACCACTGCAGTCACCCATGTAAATAATCTATTACCTACTTACAAACAGCCAGCCAGATACATCATGGCTCTTTTTTTGATAATGAAAGTACCCTGCATCTAACTATTAGTTCAATCATAATTAGATCATGGCTGACTTAGATAGGCTTCTTTTTTTTTTTTTTAAACCTGCAGCTTATGTAAGACTTCAGACACAAGCTTTTACCTTCATAGTGCAGCTTGCCCTCAGCCTGATATCATCATTTTTGCCTACAGCCAATTGCTGAGTTGTGAGATGCTGACATATGTCATTCTATATGTCCTTCACATATGGGCTTTGGCAGTTGCCTTAAACAGCAAGAGATGTGGGAACTTATCTTCTTAAATTTTTTCATTGTTTTTGCCCAATAAGCAAAGTCTGATCTGTCTGGTTTGAAACGTCATTTAGCATGCAAGCTGATATTTTCCATTGAAAATAAAAGTATTAACAAAAATAAAGACATAAAGATAGAAATAGGGATTTGTGTTGAAATTTTCCAAGGAAAGGGAAAATTAAATTTTTTGTGGGAGCTATTGCCTGTTATTCAGCTGTCAGGTCCATGTCAGAGACATTGTTTGTTATTAAAATTCATTAGAAACTTTGTATTGCTGAACAAAATTGCAGTTCTTTCAGATTCTAAATTTTCTTTGTATCAACATTCGTGATTCTTTCCATCTCTCTTAAATTACTAAGTGAAGACAAACCCTATGCATAATCTCAATGCTTTCATTATCTGGCTCTCCTCCTATAGACATCGGATATTAAATCTCTTTCGTAGTATTGTCCTAATATTTGACATTTACCATTACAACATCTATCTTCCAGAAGCTACATCTTTGTTGACTTTCCTTCTAGACCAAATATTTATTGTACAGCCTTTACTGTACTCATATCTAATCCTGCCAACCTTTCCAACTACAGCAGCCAGATATTATTTTTCAAAAACCTATTAACCTAACACTAATAAATAAGGACCTAGTGAGTTTAGTCTTTTCTTGCATTGGTGCTAGTCCTGAGAGTCCACATTGCTTTGATTAAAGTCCCTTTATAAGCCATAAATGAGTAGCAGCTGTTCTTGACATCTCTAGGAAACTTGGCAAATTAGACCACCCCGCATTTGACGAAGCTGCAGGTGGGAGATGACAGGTTTTGTTTGTGGTCTTCAAATCACTTCCCTTGAATTAATGTTCTGCATCAAAGCCAATCCTATTTTTAACATTTTGATGAAGAGACAAAATGGAAGGAAAAAGGCGAAAGCCTCTTAGATAACAGAGTTACCTAGATAACTCTGCAACATTAAATATGATGCAGAACCACTATAAACAGTGCTTTTGTATACACTGAAGCTTCTGCTGCCTGGAACACGTTGAGTGATGGGCTGTATCAAAAGCTTGATAAAATAACAATATATCACACACGGAGTAAGAGACAATAAATCATGTTATGTCGTGTGATGAATGAATCAAAATGACTCAATGTTAAGTTATGGGAGAGAGGAACCATCCACACGTTCTGCCCCAGAACTGGTGCAGACATGGACAGTAACTACAGGGTTTGATTTGAAATTTTGACATTAAAACAAAGACTCTTTTGTTCCAGACCTACTACTCCTCTATTTTCTAATGTAATGCATGAAAACCCTGGATATTTGGAATTTTGCTTTGTCTTATTTTAAATTCTACCTTAAGCCCTGTAATTTCTTCATTTCAGTCATTTATATACACTGTATACATTTTCTCAGAATCTATCCTTCTAAATTTGTCCTGCAAAAATAATCTCCACTTAAATTCTTTGCTGCTCAGAAACTGAGATTCAGAATATAAATGAAATTTATGTATTAAAGCTTTAGAAGTTGTATACAAAAATTTAAAACAGAGAAAACTTTGTCAAAAACTCAACACAGGCTTCCAATTGTTATAGCTCTGAAAATCACAGCAGTTTATTCAGTGACTACTCAGCAACATCTGTATGAATTTAAAGGACAAGTTAAGAAATAACAACTGCTGCCCTTGGTAACAACTGTAGCTTCAGTGGAAGCTCAAAACCTTGGACTTGAATGTGAAACATAACTTTCCTTTGACACCTAAAAACAAAATTTAAACAACCTGATGTTATTGGATTACAAATACATTTTTAAAATTTGCTCCAACCACTGTTTGGTAGAATGACTGGCAGTGGAATTTTCTTTGGACACTTAAATAAAATCACAAACAGAATAAGAACTTGTTCCAATCTTACTTACTACTTGACAGAATACCTAATACTTTACAGAATATTGCCATATATCAATGTTAATTTTCTGTTCTAACCCTGCAAATTAAAGGAATTAATAAAAACATAGCCAAAATTTCAGTCGTAGTTTAAATATTAGCTCAGTTACTAGAAAAAAATCCCATTGACTGGAGTGGTTTAGCTCATAGCCTAACAAAGGAAACCTGCACAGACTTAAAAGCATAATCTTGCAATTAAAAGCATATGAGTTGTCTTTGCCCCCACTTCATGCTCTTTGGGGTCAGTCTTGCATACCCTGAATTGCATAAGTCATTTATTCCCTTGGAACATTCCCCTGAGTATTATATAGCAGTCCTTAAAAATTTGCTATTTATTTCTTTTTAAACAATCTGCCTTAAAATTGCATTTGTCTATTTTGTTGTGTACACTCCAACAGTCCCTTGTGAAGTGTATTTCACAGAGAAGGACTGAATAAAATGGTAGAACAATGATGCTTGGTAAACATGTTAAAAGCAACGTATTGTTTTGAGTTGACTTTGACTGGTATGTCTTTTTTTCTCTGACTTTCCCTCTGGATCCCTTTTGGCCTCTAATACATAGGAGCCTTGCTATTTTTCCCCAGCAGCACAGTGACTTTGAAAGTTTACTTTCTATGAGAGGAATTAAAATGGGAGTTGCAAGAAACCTCCTAGCCACGGGCATATTTCTGAAAGTGTCTGACAATAAGGAGCTTTAAATGTAGCTTCTTCTAGAGCTACATAAGGCTCAGTGTCTCACTTACAGCCCTGTGGAACTTCTTTATATTTTAGCTTTCATTGGAATAGCAAAAAAATAGAAAGAATAAACAATCCCACATTCTTTTAAAGTCTGCAACACCACAGCAGCCTGTATCCCAATGAAGAGCGGTCAAGGAAAGCACCTAAGCTGTTGCAAAGCTTTTAAAACCAGCTAGAACTTCAAGGTTTACTCTAGGCTTCCTCCAAAAATGTACAATTCTTAGTCCATTAAAAAAATTATTTTTCTGAATAAGTGCATACCATTGTCTCTTGGGACAACAAGAGTGACAGCTGTCTCTTCCTTTACTAAGATGTTCTATGTGCTGCTTCAGGTTGTTGCATCAACTGCTTGCTGTTAGAGTGTGCAGAAAGAAAGGCCAAAGGAAAGAGCTCAGGTGTATGTGTTGGGCAGACACCTTGTTTAGATCATGTTTCTACTGAAATGAAAACTTGTGGTGAGAGAAACCTGGAAATCAGTGATCCTGAAAGATATTAACATGTTGTCATTGCTTTTGAAAACATGATAGCAGGTTGTGTGTGTCTAGCACGATCTATGTCACACAAACCCATTTGTATTGTCTTTGTATTTGCTATTGGTAGCACCACCTCCTAGAACTCTGAGTTGTTTTTTAATGTATCAAACTGAGTCGACTTCCAAAGTATCCATGTCTCACAGGCTTTACAACAGGTTAATAGGGAAGTGCCCTTTCCTTCATTGCAGGAAGGAGAAAACTGCATCTCTGTGGCTAGGTCTAAACTGGGGGACCTGGGAGCACTCCTGTGCTGTCTCCAGTTGTGTGCTCTTCTCCCTGTGTCAAGGAAATCTGGATACTTGAGTCAGTGGGAAGCTGTGGAACATAACCTGGGAGATGGAATGCCAGAACACAACATGGTGTGCCACTGCCATGCACAAGGAGTCTGAGGGACTAGCAGGCTTGTTACAAATCAAATGAGAAACTGTCATCACAGAAAAGAATTCTGGACCTTTAGACTTAGCTCCCGATCATAGTTTTAGCCACTAGTGTCAAACAAACCAGAGCTCCTGGAACAGTGGAGAGGTGGCTATAGTAATAACTTGAAATCAGTGTGGCATCCTTTGACCAGAGGAGGTAGAAAAGGGCTGAAAATTCCAGTCTCTGTGTCTGATTTGATTTTTTTTTGTTTTCCTGCAGTTGGAAAATACAACAGTAAACAGAACTGCAGAACTTACTAGAGCGTTAGGGGGCTGTTACCAGCTGCTGTAGCTATTGAGATTCATTCTATCTTGCCCCACCAGCAAGCCTCAGCTGCCAGCTTCTAGGAATTTCCATATTTCCAGCAGAGGTGCCAATCCTGTCGGTAGTTCTGTCCTACACACCATAGTCAATGAGAAAAATGAAAAATCCACTCAATACTGTTATTAACATATGGCTGCTACCAGCCTGGGGACAATCCAAATCAATGCTATAAACTTTTAGAGGTGGAAGACTCCGGATAGATCTTTCTGTGTTATCTTGTCTTTTACAAAAAAAAGCAAAAGCTATTAAGAATATAATCTAAAACAGTTCACAGGTCTGACTTCAGAAAAACAAACAAGCCAAAGACTTCATGCACAATTATGTAATTAGGATTCTGTCTGAAACTGGCATTGTTCATTTCCATAAGAGAATTAGGCATTCATTACTTTCATTACACTCCATTCTGTTAATATGACTCATCATATATATTTAAAAATGAAGTCATTTAACTACCATTGGCCATAAACCACACTTCTAATAAAAATGAAGCCATTTAACTACTGTTGGCCATAAACCATACTTCTAATTACTCACTTCACTAATGTTCATTTGTCATCTAATTTTTTTGATTTTTCTGCATTAGACTATAACAAGCATAAAATAAGAGACCTTAGACTAATGCCAAAGGATATTTATCTTTGATCACTGTAATCCATCAAATGTCCTAGTGAGTCAAAATGGAATCTGCAATCCTCTTAACAATCATTATTGATTCAAAAATGGTGATATTTTGGGTAAGCCTACAAGAAATATCATTGTGCTCTTGCGTAAATATGGGGAGTAATCAAATACACATATCTGTATTCTCTCATAGCAAATGATGTAAAGGCAGGAATAGATTAGACTGCAGCACACAATTAACCTAGGGCAGGCTATGGCATGGGAAGATATAATGCTGTATGGAACACTTATGCCCTATTAACAAAAAACAAGCTGAGAGAATCGTTGCCTTAAATCAAATCTCAACCATCCTGGCCAATTACAACTCCGGCTGCGATGTGAAGTAAATGGATAGGACATAATAAATCTTTCTATTGTACCAAACATATCAAAATACAAATGTGCTTGACTGCATACTATTATCTTACAGCTGAGTCTCATGACACTTCATATCTCATTCTGCACCAAGCTTTTAAGCAAGCATATGCTAAATGGTTTAATACAAGTTCAGGTGGTGACAAATAGCCCCCTTTTGCCAAAGACATTTCCAGCAAGCTGCTGGTCACATAAAACATTACTGTCTTTGTTACTTCAGTCTGCGAAGGCACAGGAGAATGAGTGAACTTGTCATCTATAGCAGGAATCCATATCATGGATTGCTCACTTTACTGTGCAATTTTATTTTGAAAACAATGAGATAAAATTGATCAGGTTTATTTCATGTTTTTTCAGATAATAGCTAAGTGCTGTTTGTTTGTAACATAAAACTCCAAATAAAATCTCTTAAATCTTACTACTTCCACAGGACTAGCATCATTCAGTGACTAACCTGATAACTTGAGCCAAAGCTATTGCCATTTGCTGTAAGAAGTGATTTGTATTGGAAATGTGGTATGTTCTTCTAGTTTTGTAAAGTGATGTAAACCCGTATAAATGCATATTTATATACATTATCAGATGCTGTCATTGCAGATACAATATTAGTCATTGTTCTGAAGAGAATGGCAGAATTAAAATTAAGAGGCTGAATTTGTAGCCATAAAAGTTGATGCCATGCCACTGCCTTAATGCCCACTTTCCAATCATTACATACTGTTTCTCTTTAATTAACAAGGCACAGCAGTGAAATGTTAATTCTAGACAAGAAGGTGCTTTTAATGTCCCTTAGAACTGCAGAATGTCCTTACTCAGAATATAGGCTGACCTGGATGCTCACCTATAGTTACTAGTCAGCTGTTTCTCAGTAAGGCGGTTACCTTTGCTGGCTGAGTTAGTCTGATTTCTCCTGGTTTTACCTCTCAGCCATACAGCAAGCAACGTTCTGCTTTCTCAGAGACCATTAGCCTATTAAAGCAGTGGTCTGGCTAATGTACTGGGCAGAATCACAGCCACATATTAATTATGCAGTTCTTTTTAACATACAATTGCTATAAAACCCCTTTCATTTCAGGTTTCTTATCAGCTGAGTATAACATTGACATCACAGTTGCCTCAACACTGGCCCCATCCCTTCTCTGTTTCTCCACTGGGTCGCAGTTGTTAAATAGATTTTACTGGAAAAATGACTGGCGCACAGACGTTAAGTGCACAATACCAGGCAGAGTGGGAATGTAGGGGAACTGACAGAAAAGCTGTGTCGCATTTGAGCTGCCAGCAATGGAAAGGGGCAAAATCATAATGTCTGTGTGGATATCCTTTAAGAGAAAAGGGAAGGGCATAGCCAAACGCAGCTGGAGCAAATTCAAGAAGCATCTGACTGATAAGAATTTGAGCATGTGTAATGTTATTTTTATGATAAACATTCTGGCCAAACAAGCACTTGGCAGATTTCCTCTGAGGCTGTTTTTTAATGTTGTTTCTGGCCTCAGTTTCATTAGCCTGAAACGTGTCGGTGATTTTGTAAAAAACCAATACCCGTAAATTACTCTTGTATCATAGTTGTCACGGTGATAAATGAAGAGAGATTAATTAAATGTATATTCAAATGAACTCCGTGTACTTTGAAGGTTTTTTATAGGTTGGGATTTCACTGAGGCTTGGGAGTGGTGTCATGGTGAAAGGAAACTTTTGTCTGGAAACTTCTGAAGTTTAAGTGTCTGGAAATACACTGGAGAAGGCACTGGAGGATTATGGTTTTAAACACAGCATCTGGGTGCCTCTCTGTGGACTGTGGCGTTATTGCACTGCTGAGGACTCTTACAAGGTACCTGCAGGATTTCATTACCTATGATTATTGGTATCTGTCTGATGTTTATACACCTTGCAAAAATATGTCATTTTGAAATTACACTTTTGCTGCTTCAGTATTTTTGCTGTCTTATTATGTGGTATAAACTATCCACCTGATATTCCAGTGCAGCATAATACTTTATTAAATTACAAGGCAGATTAATGTTATGAGTCATTTATTATCCACATTTGAGGCAAAACACAGCCACAAAAGTGGAAATATTACTGTGAGTATGAGGAAACACAAGCAGAGACTAGAGAAGCAGGAACTGTTATCAGCAGGTATAAGAGGAGTAATCTTCCATCCAGAAAAAAAGAAAAAACAAACTCAACAACAGGATCTTGATGCTACTCATATCAGCATGAGGGAAATAACACGTCAGAAAAAAGTCTAGGTAATGAGTCCATGCTTCTAAATACTTCTGAATTATAATGGCTATAACAGTTGTAGTTATCACAGATCCACAGAGTGGATGAGGTTGGAAGGGACCTCTGGAGATCATCTGGTCCAACTCCCTTGCTCAAGCAGGGCCACATAATGGCCCAGAACCATGTCCAGTCGTGATCTGACTGTCTTCAAGGAGGGAGACTCCAGAACTTCTCTAGGCAACTTGTGCCAGTGCTCCGTCATCCTCACAGTAAAGAAGGGCTTCTTGGTGTTCAGATAGAGCATCCTGTGGTTCAGTTTATGCCCATTGCCTCCTGTCCTGTCAGTGGGCACTACTGAAAAGAGCCTGGATCCATCTTCTTTACAGCCTCCCATCAGGTATTTATACACACTTCTAAGACCCCTCCTAAGCCTTCTCCAGTCTGAGAAACCTCAACTCAGCCTCTCCTCATACATCAGGGGCTCCAAGCCTTTAATCATCTTTGTGGCCCTTCACTGGACTTGCTCCAGTATGCCCATGGCTCTCTTGTAATGGAGAGCTCTGAACTGGACCCAGTACTCCAAATGTGTTTCACCAGTGCTGAGCATAGTGAAAGGATCATCTGCCTTGACCTACTAATGCAGCCCAGAAGGACACTGGCCTTTTTTGCTGCAAAGGTGCATTTTTCTCTCATGGTCAACTTGGTGTCCATGAGGACCCCTGGGAATCTTTTCTGTAAATCTGTTTTCCAGCTGGTAGACCCCCTGTGCTGGCATGTGGTCTTATTCCTCCCCAAACACAAGACTTGGCATTTCCCTTTGTCAAATTTCGCAAAGTGTCTGTTGCTTCATTTCTCCAAATTCTTGATGTTTCTGTGAGTGGCAGCACAAAGGCCTAGTGTATTGGTCACTCCATTTAATTTTGTATTCTCTTCAAACTTGCTGAGGCTGCACTCCATGTCATTAATGAATATATTGAACAGTATTGGCTCTGGTATCAGCCCCTGGGGTATTCCACTAGTGACTGATCTCTGTTGATCATAACCTTCTTCATCCAGCAGTTCAGCCAGTTTTCAATCAACCTTACAGTTCATTTATCTAGACCATACTTTATCAGTTTATCTATGAGGATGTTATAGGAGACAGTGTTGAAAACCCTACTAAAATCAAGATAAACAATGCCCCTGTTCTTTCTTCCTCCATTGGATTAGTTATTTCCTTGTAGAAGGCTATCAGGTTGGTGAGGCATGATTTCCATTCTGTAACTTCATACTGGCTACTCCCTCTTGTCCTTCATATATTTGGACTTGTTTGTTCCAGAAGGACTTGCTGCATCAAGTTCCTGGAAACAAGATGAGATTGACTAGCTTTTTGTTCCCCAGATCCTTTTTGCCTGTTTTGAAGACAGCAGTGACATTTGCTTTCTTGCAGTCCCCCGATTGCCGTGACCTTTCAGTGATTATTGAGAGTAGCCTCTCAACGGCATCAGCCAGCTACCTCAGCAATTGTGAGTGCATACTATTGGGTCCATGTGTCTGTCCACTTTGTTTAAATGTTCCTTAGGTTGATCCTCCTCTACAGAGAGTAGGTCTAGTTATTAAGACTGATGATTCATTGTGCTCTTTCAGAAACAGAGAAAAAATAGACTTTGGCTTGAAGAACAGAAATCACAACAGAAGAGACATACAAGGAAAAAATCATTTCACTTATGTCACCATAGAACCAAAATTTAGAGTGAAGTGCACTGTTTAGCATTAAGGTGTATGATAATGATAGGAACTGGCCTCACTTTTAGTGTGTTCCTGTCTAGTCTGATATGTATTGACCACCTGTCGAAAAATTTCCATTGCTTTGTTCCAAATAAAACATAACCCTAAAAGTTAAAAATATTCTCTTTTATCTCAAGTATGTGCTTTGAGAGGTGGGGAAAAGAGGCTGTGGTTTGCAGAGGGACAGGTAGCATCTCTGTCACTACAAAGCAATTCCCTGTGACAGCGGTGAAGTCTGGGACAAATTTTGCAGGAATATATTCTTTTTTTGGACTAAGCATTCTGATAAAATAGAGAATCTGTACCACTATTATTATTTAAGAATATATTTCAAAGCATTAAATGAAAACAAACAGCAGTGCTTCTTAGCCCCTTTTTTTTCCAGTATCTGTCATGGGCTGGATCACATTGCCCTGGCTCGCAGCTCTGGCTGTGCCAACACTGTCCACCATTGCAGGGTGTTTCAGTACGTTTCACTCCTGTCTGAGAAGAAAACAGACATCAAAACATTTGAATTTCTCATGAGACTGGTCATCTAGCTTTTTTTCAGGGATTGTCCTTTCCTCCATTCTACAAGTCTAGCATCTTTGTAGTTGCCACTTGTCCTTACCTATCAACTAGTATTTCCTCTTCATGATTACTTCTCATTTTGACACAAAGATCATACCATGGAGGTAAGTTGGAAATTTTATAAGACATCAGTGAAAAACTGAATATCAAGACAATGGAAAAGAGAGTTGAATATTTGAATAACAATTCAAAGAATCTGTGCTTCACAGGAAAACTGTAGAGCTAGACTGAAGGTGTTGCATGGTGGAACATCCCTAAAACCACACTTATCTCCATAGTTTGGGTCCTGAACAGTGTGCATGGGAGGTAATCTCCTTCCTTATTTTATTAAATGCTTGGCTAGTGTGCAATATATGGAAGTATTTCCAGAAATAAACATCAGAATCTAAGACTGACTGCCCCAGATGAATACTGACACAGAGTGTTTTCTGCTCTGTCTTCCTTTCTCTCTTATTCAGTGTTTATTAAAAAATTCTTTTAAGTCAGTATTATTAAACTGCAGAATCATGTTTCTCTTCTCTGTCTCTCTTTTCTCACTGCACTCTTCATTTTTTTCTGCCAAATGACATATCTTCAGTAGAAGAAGTGCAGATACTCATAATACAAATTCTAGACTTAAAAGCCTAGAAAAAAATTCAACGTTGTCAGTTCCACTAGGTAGAGAAGTACGTGGTGTACTGGGCTGCTAAAAACATTCTCTGGAGTTGGCTTACAATAAACAAGAGGAGTGCAGAAGACATCTGGAGACTTGGGCCAGCAAAACCATACCACAACTTTATAATGGTGTTCTCTAGATATTGAAAGAAACCCCTTCAAACAACACCCTGTTCTTACATGCTCAGTCACAAACTCCTCTTTGTTCCATGTATAAATTCCCTTTATCACAGCTCCTGGCTCAGTACAGACGTGCTGTACCGTCTCTTTCAGCTAGCTAGTCCTTGGCCTTGTTCTGAGCCTCCGTCTGTTAGACCAGCTCCACTGCCTGTTTTCTTTCCACCGGCTAACTTTCTCAAGCAACAACAGAAATTCTTGCCAGCTCCCCCCAGGTCTTTAATAGCAGTGTTAACTTTTGACTTGGTTGTCAATTTAGATGCTGCTGCTACAATAGTAGCAAGAATAGCTTATTTTTAATGGAAACTGTATTTACGTGGGCAATGCTGGTTTTCCTATAGTTCATGGCTGAGGGTGTAAATGAAATTTTCAAGCTTTCAATGTATTGGGTAAAATGATTCAGAACTTTGTTTATCCTTTTTTCCACTGAAACAGATATAACTGGAAGAACAAGAGTTCAAAGTCAACAAGTTCCTCTTGCATGAATCTCCAGCAGCACAGCTGTGTGCTTAGCTTTACAGAGACCATTGTCAATGAAATTAGATAAAGAAGTCCATCATAAACCAGATTCTCAAAAAGTCCTGGACAAAATGTCTGTGAGATATAATTTCTCAAGAGAGAGCAGTATGTTTGCCTTCAGTACAGAATAACCCCTTGATCACAATCATCACTGTAGTATATATGAAACACCTTTTAAAAATAAAGAGGAACTATTATCTGGAAGTTAATTCACCCATAGTGGACTTGGGAAAGTTAGAACACATAAGAAAATCAGTTCTTAGGCAGATTGCTGAATCTATGCTCATCTTTAGTTTTCCTTTTATAAAATGGGGATAACATTTTCTGATCTAGCAGGAGTGCCTGATGTGCTATATTAATAAAATGAAGAATAAAAATTCAAAGTAAAATTTAGTTGTACAACGTTAATTCTGCCTTTATATAGTCTGACATGGTATTTTAGCACTTGCTCACAGCCCTTTTTTTAGCAAATGTTATATACCACACAATTTTTTATAATTCCATCTAGATTCTCAGGTAGAAATTTAAACTCAATTGAAACCATGCCTAGTTTTTTTGGCTTAATGTAGGTGTTTCCTCATAGAAATGTTAGATACAGAGTCTCAGGCAGGGAACTCTGCTCAGCCTAATGTAACACAAACATTTGAATGCCTTAGCTGTCTCTGCAGGAGATCTAGACCTCTTAATTTACTACCTCTCTCCCTCTTCATGAGAAGATCCAGTTTAATTGGCTTCTGGCAGCTCAGGAAACCATGCAGAAATGTCTGGCATCTCCATCCCCTTGGGAGAAAATATAGCTAACGCTTACCGAGAGCGCATTTAATGGTATGGAGCGTGCCAATGTTGCGTTGTCTTTACATAATTGTCTAGAAGCCAAATCACTCACCCGGGAAGTGAGACCGTTCTACACATCCACAGGGACTGAGCTGAGGCTGCAAAAGGAGGATCTAGCCAGGGATTATTCTGATGAAAGCACCCCCCCCATACGTGCTGAGGGAGATGCAAGGTTTCAATCATACCTTACAGCAATGTGTATTTTTCATTAGAGCCTTGGCTGGGTTTATTAAAATCACCCCCCAGGGCAGGGACCAGAAGCCTCTCCTTCCAGGTCGTTGTCAGGCCTTTTGCACTCTCCCTGACTGTTGCACACCTGACTGCACTTTGGCTGACCTTCAACAGGAGGGAGGAAGGTGTTTTTACTCAGGGCACTCCATGGTGCTTAGGGAACTCCTCTGGGATGGGGATATAAAGGGTCACTTCCTCAGGCTAGTAAGAATTGAAGAAGATCTAGATGACTTGGTGCATATGCAAGAGCTGAGCAAAGCTGCCACTTCATCAGCTGAAGGTAATTGTAGCCTTGACTCTTTCTGTGTCTTTGGACATCCCCAGGGAACTTAAGTGGAACAGAAACAGCTGTCTGTCTAACCAGGATTGCACTAGAGCTCCCATCTTCGCAGAGCAGACAATTCAGAACAGTCATGGGTGATTGGGGTTACAGGAACTGAGGTTGCAGGGAGCTTTAAGCAAACTAGGGAAGTACCTAAAGAGCAGAGAGACCTATATGGTTAAGCAAAGCGAGATTGTTGTCTTGCAACACTCTCAGTCTAGCCCTAGTTTGAGAAGATTCTTCTGCAATTTTTTGTGAAGTAACAATGCAATTAGCATGTTATTTATTATGTCTTTTTCAAAGACAGCACTCTCTAGTCACTAACAAGACAACTAGTTCAACTTTTCACCCTCCTACTTTACACAAGTGAAATAACAACAGCAATAGCAACAATAATAATAATAGTAGAATAAATCTTTTGAAGGTATATTGCTAACCAAAATCTGCTCTCATATATACTAGCAGCATTGAATCAGCTGAAGGTGCAGTAGGGAATTAGGCTCAGCTCATATAAAAATTGGACACAAACTCTAGTTTGAGAATCTGCAAAAAGGTTGGTTTTGTGTTTTGTTATGTTTTTTTCTCTTCAGGTTTTGTGGTGGTTTTTGGTTTTTTGTTTGTTTGTTTGGGTTTTTGTTTTGTTTTGGGTTTTTTTGTTGTTTTTTTTTTTAAATGTGCTAACGCTAACAAATTCCCAAATGCTTAAAACTTAATCATCATCAGTAGCCGAGCAGACTGAAGGACAATTGTAACAGAGCTGTTTATCTGCTTGGATAGGATTCATTTCCTCAGCCCTTATTTGACACAAAAACAGATGTACCTCTGTCATTCCTCTGACCTCTGTGGCAAGATGAACAGCCAGGTTGATACATTTATTGATCAGAGAAAGAAGCCTTCCATGGGAAATAAAGTATAGAGGCCTCACTGTGAAATTGAAGATTTAACATCTGTCCCATGCAGATGGTAATTAATCTTGAATCTGTAATGCCCACAATTGGTTGGTTGACAACATTACTTTCTTAATCTGGGAGCACGGATAAACAAATGTATTGGATTGCTCTGTGGGTAACATTTTATGAATGTGTTATAATTGCACATGCAACCCATAAATCAGATAGATTTCTCATCTACATTGCTAATTGTGTTTATTATTGGAAATGCTTCTCATATTGCTCAGTATTCACTAGCTGGTTGATTTCCCACTGTTGAAATCCCACACCCATGTAGGAATTGAAGTGTTTACTGCTGCAAATATTTTAGGAACTATTAAATATTCTCCCAATTCTAATTATCTGGTACCTAGGTGCATGCCTATAAAGGTAGCTTGAATATTCATTTTTATTTCATTTTATTTTATAGAATCTGCAATTATGAAATAAATTTTATTATCTCAGTAATATTTGGGTTATAAGATGTTAATAGTTGATTTTATATCCCTTTCTGCCCTGCTACAGCTTTACTCTTTGCACCTTTCCACTGCTACTTTGCATTCTGAAACTGAGTTCCTTCCCCGTATCTTCTTCTAAGGATTTATTCAGTGTATCACTGTATATACATCCACCACCTAGCACTTCCAAATCTTAACTTCTCAGTTATTCCCATACATGTAGTTTACTGTAACTAGAACAGCTACTAGGTTACCAAATGCTGAAGTTGCTGAAATTAAGCTGGCAGACTGCAGCAAAATGAGATCTTCCAGGATCAGGCATGTTTGCAGTAACTTAATCTGTGTCCTAAAAAATTAACCAGCATTTTGAAAATATGGTCTGAACCTGGTTAAACTCAGCAGTTTCAAGACATAACTATCTTATATGAATTACATGCTATTTTAGGCATGTAATAATTCATGTGTTTATTTGGAATCCAAACCATGGTAAATTTGTGGTATGTTCTCTGATTTATGTCAGTAGCCTGGGGGAACTGGATAGCTTGTGCAGAGAAAATGCTTAGAGTCACGATAACACATCACAGCATTTGAATTAAATCACAGCCCTCACACCCTAATGTAGGCTGCTTGACATTAGGATGTAAGGACAAGAAGGAAAGAAAGAGCTTACACAACTTCTTGAGTTGTGTAGGCAATGGTTTTTCTCCCAGTTTTCTTCTCTGTACTGGCGTTGGGAGTGCTTTACCTCATATTTCTGCCTGCACTGCAAGCAGCATCGAAACAGAGTCCAACAACAATAATTAATTTCAACTTGGCCTGTGAACAGACACCAGCAGATGTCTGAAGCTTTTGATTTTCAGTCCTTAGTTAAAACTCTTTGAAGTGAATGGAAAGACTGCCATTTACTTTAATGGGCTCTGAATCAAGATTTTAGTCGCTTACCAAGGAGGGGTTGATTTAAAACTGGCCACTTGCTAATGGAAGAGCTTGCATTCATTACGCTACTTTGAATGAAGCTGTTCCGTGAAACGTTTGCTCCTTGTTTTCCTAAGGGAAGATGTAGGTTCTAGAAGCTGGTGATAAGTCTGGTCTGACGCAGAATTTGCTGTGCCTCCACATTTATATTATTCTGACTTTAAAGGGTAAGTTATTGATAGGAATTAGGAGCTGATGGCTTTTCTTGTGAGCATTTCCAAGCATAAAGACTGTACTTAGATGGTTTTGAAACATTCTGAATTGAGTCATCAATCTTTTGAGTGAATCTTGAAGTAAAGTTTGCCCTGGATTCTAATAGACTAGGACTTTTAAAATTTATGTTGCAGCTGTAGCAATCATCATTAAACTCATCTGTAAGTTCGCTAGACTACACTGTTTTTTTGTAGAGTAGTCAAAATATCAGCATGAATTCTGAAATGAAATCAAACTCATTATGCAATGTTCTCTAGTCTTGTATTTCAACTGATGGAGAGCTACAGGGTTTGTGGAAACAGGTAACGTCACTATATAATTCTAATAACACAAAATCAGAGAATTAAAATTCTAATAAAGAAAAAAAAAAGAGAAGAAAAAAATCTTACTTCAGCTAGTAAATCATTGTAGCAGCAAAAATATCACCAGAGTTGTAGAATTATTCTTCAGCAAAGAAGTAGAAATTCCTCAATAGAAATTCTAGTTCCATTATTTTCATAATAAAACTACTCCCAACTGTTGTTTTTGACTACTCTTTACGCTCTATTTCTTGTTAAAAATTATTATATGACAACCAAAGTGTTTTTCTTTCCCCAAATTGCCTGACTACTTCTATTGAAAAGAGTTGTGCACTTAAAAATAAGCAAGCAAACAAAATTCCTTCATTTTTCATGGTACTATCAGACTTCATTTTTTAAATTTACTATCTCTGAGGACTTCTGCCAATAAAACTCAATAACAAAAATTTCTTCAGAAGATAAGCATGAAAAGATGTGTGAGTATGGCCAAAATGAATTTGTTCTAGTAATAGAATGAATACTGCTGCAAAAGATATAGTAAATGTATCAAGCTTCACAAAGTAAAACACCTGGAACTGCTAATTTAGAGGATGACTATTCAAATTCCAGTGAGGAAGCTGGTGTGTAGCTACTCTGCAGTAGTTGTCAACATGCAAGACTTTAGCTTGCAGTTAATTTGGTGTGTTACGTCGCAATGAATGCTAAATCTCTTTTGCAAAGGTTAAGATTTACTCTGGACAATTTTCTATGGAAAGCACAGCATCTTGTAAATCTGAAGCATCACTTGCTCATGGCAATTTGGGTTTTAGTCCATATTAGCATAATCATTATGCATTTGCAAAAAATACTGGAATTTATAATTTTCATGTTTGCTCATGAGAATTGAATCATCAGTAAAAATCCAGAATATTACACTCATTATTTCACTATTTCAACCTCCAACTAACTGTATGTTCCTCTATCTTTTCCATATTGATATCTGTTGCTTATTGCAGCTAATTCAGAAGCAGGATCCTTAGGGTGGAAACCTGACTTTTTTTTTTTTTTTTTTTTGGTCTGTAAAGTGCCATGAAGCCATGGGAATAATGTGTTGTCTTTCATGGCAGCTGACCTATATGTCAGATGAAGGATAAAATCCTTCATAATATGCCAATGTCTGGGATCTTAGACCTGACAATTACTGTTTTAGAGGTTGTTCATCTCCAGCAGCAGACTGAATTAACACACAAACAAGCAGAGAAGTTGGACAAACTTTAACTTCCTCCTCTCTGCCCATATACAGACTATGATGGCAGCTCTGCAGACTGATGTCATTTTTCACTATGTGCAGAACAAGGCCCTCCACAAAACATATCTTAGAAATGCTTATTTACATGATATAATCTGAATATTCTGAACCCAGAGAGAGCTGGACTGTATTAGTAAGACAGATGTTAGCTTTCTTTTCTCTGGCCAGAAACATATGATCTAAGTACTGCAGAAGTAGCCAGCATGGCTTCCAGATACCAGAGAGAAGGATCAGTGGGACTGAGAAAAGAAGGTTTTAATTAAAGGATGGAGAAAGTCATGCTCCTTTGCCTCCTGGCTCTTTGGTGCATGTTTCCAGCTTGTCCTGACATATTCGCCTGGGTGTAGACACTGGATTCAAATCAAGACTTACCCACCAGGAACACAGTTCACAATGTAGAACATCTTCAGACACTGGTTTCAGCTGAGCTCTGGAGGACCCTTTAACAGTGCTTTAGCATTAGTCTGGAAGTCCTTCCAGACTTAAGAAAAATAGAAACTATAATCTATTTCACCAACAGTTTTCAAGCTAATACTAAGATTTGCATTACATGGATCCTTTAAGAAAAAATTGTCAGACTGAAGGACAGGAGTGTGGATATTCATGGCAAGGAGATATAGGGATAGTGGTGTTCATCCCAGTTCCTGGAGCCCAGCATTTCATCTAGCAGCACAGCAGATATGGTTATTATCTACCATGAGAGTATGGCACCTGTGGAAACTACAAAGAATGGATTTTAATTTTGACATTTTGAAGATAAGGTGAGGCATGAGGAAATACTGCCATCTGTCTTTTTCAAATACAAGTGTTCAAGGAGATCTAGGATTTCTCTCCTCTGGAAATTTCTGGGTTATAAAGAAAGTAGCAATACTCAAAGCGTCAGAGTACATATTTCTTCCTGCAGATAGAGTGAAAATGGATTTAATATCTACAATGTAAGTGCCACAGGCAAGACCCTTGGTGAGCTTAAATGGGCACTATGCCAATGAGTTGAGCAGAGGTTTTCAGTTTACAACAGTACAACATAGAACCGACGAGTTACTATAAATACTCTTTATTTCACCTTTTACAGGAATAAACAATCACATAAGGTTTCCTATTTGTTCTGATTTTTCTTTCTAAATCTGCATTGTGCATGTGCACCGTAGCAGAAGTATATAAAGTAATAGGATTTATTCTAGAGAGAAATCAGAGAACTGATTTTCCCGTTTCCTTCAATTTTGGTCTCATTATCTCATGGAGATGAGATTCTTCCTAGCACTTACTTAAACCAAGAAGGATCTATCTGCAGTGTTTTTGCCACCAGAATCCTCTTAGCAACCATTTTACAGTTTTATGTAAAACCCAAACGCTACTTCTCTGTGGTCCTTTATGTAGACAGTTTCTTCAGCGGCACATAGGAAAACTGAGGCATAAGCCAACAGCAACAGAGTCTAGAAGAGGAGTTGGTATGTTATGAAAATATGGAATATGGTGACTTTATCCTAAGCATTTAACTAGCATGTACATTTTATTTCAGGCATGAATAACATTCTAATTTTGCTTTTATCATCAATATAGACAAGTAGGTGCCTGTGACAGTAAAAGTTACTGTTTGGCTAAGTTTAGGTTCCTAAAGATAGGTGGATCAGTTTCTAAGTAGCCTTCACTGAGCTTTGTCTTTCTTGTCGTGTTTGTTTTTTTTTTCCATCCAAGAAGTCTGCATCCAATGTCCTGGTTATTTCAATACATTAAACCAGTACGTATTGGAATTTACATTTATTGCCAGCACACTGTGTTTTCTTTTTAGCTTGGTTGCTTGCTTGTGTGTATGTGTTTTGTTTTATAATGCTTAAGGAAAAAATTGCTTGTGGATTATAAAGCTCTGGTCTTGTATTACACTATTATTACTGGAACATATTGTTTCATATTATTCTTCCAAGATGAATCATGCATGTTGATTAATGAAAACAAGACTTTGTTGATGTTATTTAATCTTTCAGTGGGTGTTGATGAGAACTGACAAGAAACACTTTGAAAAGTCTTGTAAAGAGCTGCATTTATGCAGTTTTCCATTGTGTTCCTCTCATACTGTGTTCAAGCAATGATGCTTCATACAGCAACCCTGATTTAATATTGTTATAGAAAGGGGGAGACAGGTTATGATGAGTAATGGAATAGTGTCACTAAAGCCTTGCATAACTAACCTCACTTTCATAACACAATTACTCTTTCTTGCAAAAAGTTGTAAACTAGGGAGACCAATTTTCTACTTCGTCTCTCTTCCTCCCACACCAAAAACCCCCTTTTTCTCCTGCTTCCAGAGTTGAAAGAATTTCACTGACCTCAATGTGCTGAACTGTGTATTTCATATTCCTGAAGTGCCCAGAAACAGAACACTCTTCTGTAAACAAATACAAAGCAACTTGCATGAGATCGCTGCCCTCCTCAGAAGGAAAGCAGATGTGCTCTAATGAGCACTCTTCAAGTGCATCTTTTTTTGCACATTCTCAGTGTTTCAGATGCTGATTTTCAAATGAGGCACCCAAGGCAATATGCTCAAAAATAAATCAGCATTACAATATTTTGCATATTGAAATTGTTATGGAAGATCAGATGGGCGTAAGTGCTATCCAGTAAATGGCTTGAATTGAAATGCGTGTCAATAAAAATAGTAATACTGAATCATAAGTCTTCAACATATTTATAAGGGCTATATAGCAATGCTCACAGTCATGGCAATTCCACCTTGGTCAACAAAAAAATTTATCAAAATGAAATCTGAAGCTGCCCAGTGCATGACCTATAATTCAGGAAAAAAATTCATGGCAGAGCGCTGCATGGGGTTTGACCAGAAGCAGTAGAAATGCTTGCTGGAAGCCATTCCACATGAGAAAAGGTTCTATGACATGACAGCCTGACATTACCAATATATCAGAAGCTCAGTGGACATAAAGGACTTTGCCCTGCAAGAAGTGCTAGGCTGTCCATTCGTGAAGTGTTTTGGTGTTTCAGGCAGCGTGAATAAAATAAAAAAGCCTTGCTGTCTTGTATTAATGAGCAATTCACTGACAATGTTGAAGAATTCCACATTGTTCTTGGACTGCACACTTAGAAGGAAGAAAGACCCAAAAAAAGAAATCTATCAAAAGAGTCTATAAGCATTGATCAGACAGTAGCCACTTTAAATGCACAGTCTGCATATAGATAATTTCTAGAGGTGTGTAGGTCTCTGTTTTGTCCACTTTTTTAAGACAAGTAAATTTTTCATGAAGTGTCTGATGAATATAACTGGCTTTATAAGCAAAGAAAAATTCTCTTTTGATCTTTATAAAGAAAGAAGTGCAGTTGGATAATTCAAGAAATAGGAGCTGATGTGAATTGATCCCAGCACAGTGACTGGGAATTATTATTACTTGGTAGCTATTTAGAAGTTTATAAAAAGAAAAATATTCAAAGTTTCTTTGGGTGCATTTATGAGAGATATAGCTATATATATATACATATATAGAATCATAGAATCATTTAGGTTGGCAAAGACCATGAAAAGATAATCAAATCCAACCATTAACCTAGTATGGTCAAGTCCACCACTAAACCATGTCCCTCAGCACCACGTCTACTTGTCTTTTAAATAACTCCAGGGGTGGTGACTCAACCATTTCCCTGGGCAGCCTGTTCTGATGCCTGACAACCCTTTCAGTAAATAATTTTTTCCTAATATCCAATCTAAACCTCCCCTGACACAACTTGAGGCTATTTCTTCTTGTTCTATCACTTGTTACTTGGGAAAAGAGACTGACCCCTGCCTCACTACAACCTCCCTTCAGGTAGTTGATAGCAATAAGGTCTCCCCTCAGCCTCCTTTTCTGCATGCTAAACAATCCCAGTTCCCTTAGCTGCTCCTCACAACTTGTACTCCAGATTCTTCACCAACTTCATTGCCTTTCTCTGGACAAACTCCAGCACCTCAATGCCTTTCTACTAGTGTGGGGCCCAAAACTGCACACAGTATTTGAGGTCTGAATTGAGTGTTTGAGGGGCCTCGCCAGTGCTGATTACAGGGGACAATCACTTCTCTTGTGGTGCTGGTCACAATATTCCTGATACAGGCCAGGATGCTGTTGGCCTTCTTAGCCACCTGGGCACACTGCTGGCTCCTGTTCAGCCGGCTGTCCACCAACACTCCCAGGTCCTTTTCTGCTGGGCAGCTCTCCAGCTGCTCTGCCCCAAGCCTGTAGCGCTGCCTGGGGTTGTTGTGACCCACGTGCAGGACCCGGCACTTAGCCTTATGAGTTGAACCTTATCCCATAGGCCTTAGCCCATTGATCCAGTCTGTCCAGATCCCTCTGTAGAGCCTTCTTACTCTCAAGCAGATCAACACTCCCACCCATCTCGGTGTCAGCTGCCGTATATTTGTTTACATGCAAATTTTAAGTTTCTCGTTGAAATTCAGTGATCTAAGCATGATCAGATCTGAAGCATAGTTGTGGGTTAACTAAGAATGCCCAATGGACTGACATCATACTTTATAACATCACTTTCATGATATTCCAAGCTAGCGAAACTGAGACACTTTTAGAAGAAACAAACAATGCTAACAGATTGTGGGAAAACTACTTGAACATGCCACTAGAACCAGAATATTACAGAATTTGGGACTGAAGCCGACACTGCACCAGAAATACTTGGCCACAGCCAGGGTAATTAAATTTTTCAATTCCTACCGTCTGTACATTTCTAATAACTTTAATTTAAAGCAGATCAATAACCAGAGGAGAAACTCAGTACTGTAAGAAGCTGTAAGAAATTTACAGTACTGGAAGAAGCTGTTTTGGAAGTATGAAAAATGTCCCCTCCTTTTAGATATTCTGTTACAGTTCAGACAATAAATATCTTAGCTCAGTACTTTCTACTAGAACATTAAAAGTCTAAAAATTAAATTGTGATGATCTACTCTACAGCCCTGCAAAATCAGAAGAGTGTTTCTTATTGATTGTAAAGTCTTTGGGTCAGGAGAACAGATTTTGTAGGGGATGAAGAACTTCAATATTTTTCTTTCCTCATGTTTATTTTAACTAATGTGAATGAGACCAGTTATTGTCCATTTCTGTTAATATAGCATACACACAATAAAAGGGTAGACTTCTCACATAGAATAAAACTCTTGTCCTTCATATTTTTGGTGTATATGCTGATGATATTGTTTTTTACTTATGTGGATTTCTTCTTGAAGCTGGAATTGGTAGAAAAGAAAAATCTGCCATGATTTTGTATTCTTAAGGGGCAAAAATACACCCTTAAGAAGGAGTTCAAGAAAGGTTTAAATGTAAGAATTCAAATTATTCGATTTCAGACAAGTACTATTGAAGGACAATGCACAACCAGTACCAAAATCCAGAGGTTATGGTCAAAATTAAATGTCATAGATGGAGCTGAAATAACAAAATGACTATACCAAATCTAAAGTCAATTCTGGTACGTGGGTTATATCAGGGAAAAAGGGGGGTTGACAGAGAAGGCTGATGATTTAGTGACTGCTGGTCACTAGAATACTCTTTGAGCTTATTTGAATGTCATTTGGCACACAACTAAAGATGACCTACCTTGCTTTAGTGACTGCAGTGGCTTCCTGCTAAGCATAACAGTATGAAGTAGCAAAGATGAAATAAGGCAATTTTTTGGATCCTAATCAGAGCACAGCATGAAGATCAGAGAACTGGCATCTGAGTTCTTTGCCCTGAATAATCTGACTCCTTCCTTTTTCTTGGTATTCCTAATTCAAAGTATACCTCTGCCAGAAGTTTTCATGGTTTTCTAGGCAACAGTGCAGTATCCAGATCGTAACAATGTGTTCTCTCTACTGCAGTATACTTTAAGGATTAAACTGTTTAATTTCATTTTCTTTTGAAAGCAATTAGAATTAATACTTTCTGGTCCCTTAGCAATATAGTTTATTACATGAATTAAATATCAACATTTTTGAATAGAAAACAAGTTGCATTCCAATTTTTCTGTAATAATAGTCTAAATATTAAATATTTTACTTTTTTAATATTTTAATATTTTTAATATTGTAAAGATGCGTGACTAACTAGTCATTAAAAAACTTAAAGGATTTAAGGACAAAGATTTTTTTCAGATTCAGCTTTTCTTTCTCTCTNAAACTTAAAGGATTTAAGGACAAAGATTTTTTTCAGATTCAGCTTTTTTTTCTCTCTTTTTTTTTTTTTTTTAATATATATATGCATTTCGTTGACTATAGGGTATCACACAGTCTTCAGTGTTGCCCTGATCCTGTGTTGTCAGAGCAAGACAATCATGAGAAACCCACTATACAGTGTACTTTCTATCACCCTGTAAATTTTACCTTTTAAGTTTAAAGGAAGCATACTGGCTGATTTTGAACAACCCATTTTGTGTTCATTCAGCCAAAAGTAATTTTACAACATGCAGTGATGAGAAGATTAAGTCATTTGTCCTAGTTAGTGTGTGCTGCACTACATTCTAGGGGAGAAAAATCCTCAACAAGCAAAGCAACATGATTTCTTTAGCTAGCTTCTTTCCTGCATTTATCAGAGAATCCAAACATGTCACAGCAGAAATATTCCTGCTCCTACAGACTTTTAGATCCACATTGGATTTTTATGTAGATGAATTGCTTAGTGAAGCTGCTGGATATGTATGTAAGTGCAAGTCTGATACTTTTCCTAAATACCCCTGTCACCACTGACCAATATAAATGACATCTTCTTCATTACCTCTCGTTCATTAATGAAGTACTAGGCACAAAATTATAAACCTGACTGGTAAAGCCAAGTTGTATGGATCACACCTCTACTTAAAATCCATTTCAGTCACAATGGGAGTTAGAATCAATGTCTGCCAAGATGGGAGCTATTCTGTTCACAAAGGGAAACAGGGAGGCAGTTGGGGTGTTGAGGAAGAAGCTGCACTGCAGCTAGAGAATTTCTCACTCTGTGATTTGCAGTGCAAGCCACTTGCCTCATGAGGCACTCAGTATATCACCCTCTAAATGGTGCAGATATCACAAGTGCTATTTGGGAACTGAAGCCAACTAAAGAAAAGAAGAATAAAGAGATTGACTCTGTTTAGGCATGGAAGGAGTACGACCCTACCTTCTGTGTTTTCTAAGTTACAAAGCTGTTGTCATGGAGCACTTCAGTCGTTAAAATAAAACTTAAATAGCTGTTTGGATTTGTACTGTCCAGGAGAGTGTTAATGGATTATATAATTATAACAATTTAAAAATCCAAATGTTCCCATAGATTTCAGAAATACTTTTAAGTAGGTTCAACTGAATATACTTCTCAACCTTCTTTGTTTTACTTCTGCCTTGTTATTTAGGGGGTTTTGGGGTTGGGGGTTTTTATTGGGTTTTTCAATTGTTGGTTTGTGGTTTTTTTTAAATCGTTATTGTTATTCCATGACCATGAATCTGAACAGTACAAAATTTTGCATGTTATTGTGACACTGTTCTCATGCACTGATCAGACTCCTTGGTTTGCTGGGAAGCATAGATCTAAATATGACCGGGTTGGGAAGGCTGTAGCTATTAAAGCAGCTTAAATGCAGATTCAGTGGTGGGATAAACTGGTGCATGGAAGTTCACAGGGGAGTTTGCGATGTTCCTAGCACAAGTCAGTCAGGGATGCAGTGTATGCTTATGCTATCTACATCGTGCAAGGGCGAATGCTTTTCAACTCCACTTTGCAAATTGCCTCCTTTGTCTGTCCATGTGGCTCGTAACCGCATGAAGCTTTTGACAGGTATCACTCAGGGGTCAGCGTGGCTGATGAGCCATAGTGTACATGAACAATGTACACAACTCTTTCAGCTATGTATTTCTTTTTTGGTAAATGCTAATAAATGAAAAAACATATATGGAATTTAAATTGCTGTGTCTCTCTCTCTGTTCCTTTTGAAAATTAACTTTTAATAACCCTTAGCCAATAAAATATTGGGAGGATGTTGGAGCTGTTTAGTTTCAAAAGCATCAGTGAAATACTGTTTTAATAAACTCTGTATTTAGTGCTAGAAGTCCTGTAAAAATTATCTGCAGATTTATCTGCCTTCTACAAAATACATTAACGTCTATCACTTTGTGTGTACCCATTAAAATTTTATAGAATAGATAGTGCAAAAAGCTCTTTAAATCATTGTAAGATGTTTTCTGGTTATTTTATGTTGATACACTAAATATAGTTGTAGTGAAGAAAGAGTGCAACTCATGGTTGAATATTTAAGTCAAAGTAGCAGATCTATAAAACACACTTCTTTGATTGAGACAGCAAAAATTATCAGTCAAATCATATTTTCCTTTAAATATGAGTAACTGTTTGACAGATGCGGCAAATGCTGTTAGCTGTGGTGCATCGGAGGTCTTAACCTAATAGGTGCCTGGGTTATCACTGATGATAATGAAGAAGCTGTAAAATAATGGTAAACAGCCAAAAATGATGAAAACAACATAGAAAAAATTTAGTAGAACTCAACTAAGCCAAGGAATAAAATAGAGGTACAACAAAAAATTGCCTACTGCAAGTGGCCCAGTCCAACCCTGTTGGACTCTGAATAAGACCATGGATCTCTGAACATTTGACTAATTCCCAGTTCAGAGTTTATTTGGTTTGGATTTTATACTCTCCCTTTATTTTGTTTAGGTGGTAATTTTGCATGGATTATATAATTTCTAGAGAACCACTTTATCACAGAAAAAGGATTTGGCAATGAATTAAGAAAGAAAAGTCTACCAGCTACAGTATTTCCAGTTCTTTCAATTCTTCCTCAAAATCCATGTATTCCTTTCTTATAGTGTCCTCTATCTTGTATCCTGGCTACACCACATAGTTTGTTCTGTCTCTTTGCACACCTACGGTGCTACTACATGGGGAAAGAAACTTGAGCTAAATCCTCAAAAGAGATTTAGACTTAAGTGTTCCGGTACAGAAGTTTTCTGTACACTTTTGGTTATGGGAATTGAATGCTGATGTGTTAGGTACCTCTTTCACAAGAATTTGGTACTTTAATAGAGCTTTATAGAAAATAGCCTGTGAGTGAGAAGACGCTTAAGTTCACCACAAATAAAGCTGAGGAAAAGTGTAATACTGAGGAACTGTCCCTCAAAATATCTAACTGAACAGGAGCAAGTTCTTCCATATAATATTTGCAGATATGGACCCTTTCTGAACTGAGACAATGGTAACAGATCAGTCCTGGATCACAAGAGAAAATAAAACCAGACAAACATGAAAGAATGGAACCACTGGTAACGGTTTTATTTTATCAGTCAACTGATCAAATTCAGAGATGTGAGAGAGTGAACTTCGTGTACTTCTTCCTCTGCAGTAGACAGAGAAAATGAGGCTTTTTACACCCAATACAACCATTTTTCACACAACAAAACAAAACAGAGGGAATTCTATTAATAGAAAGAATGCCACAATTCATGTATATATGTTGCTATTAAGAAGCCTGCTTTCTTTTCTTCAGTTAAAATGGCACTTCAAGCTGTGATCTGTTACCAAGGCACAGAAGATACAAATTGACAGTTCCCAAAAGCAGGGGAATCATATACACTGTGTATCCATCAATAATAGGAAATCTTCCCATCGAAGAGTCACTGGCATGATTTTTACTTTTGTTAGAAACACGGGCATTAGTTTTTCTAAAGAATTATTAATGCAGGAGATGGCACATTTTCACACTCTAAATATCTTTCTTTATGCCTTGTACACTGTTTTAGTCTTGACATATAAGTTCAAATATCTCATCTAAAAATCTAATATTTAGTTACTTCAAAAAGGATCCACTGTTTGTATCCCCTCTTCAGTACTGGTAGAAGAGCATCAGAGGGCAAGCTAGCAGAGAACTGCTTGGAAGTCCAAACATCACTTCATCCCTGCCTCCCAAGCTTCCTGACAATTCAGAATTACTTTTTCTCTAGAGAAAGTACAAATCTCAGCTTCAGCCTAGTATGATGGGGCTGAATCAAGAATAGTTTGTTTCCTACAAAGTTTTCTTTTCACCTTGTTGTGAATTAGCCTTTCACTTCATTTCACGGTAATGCTACTCCCTTTCCCATCCTCTGTGCATGCCATCTCTCTGCTGTACAAGAGATGGAGAAGTGTGAGTCTAACACTGTGCAGTACTAGGAACAAACCCTTTCCTAGCATCTCTTTGCTACAGAAGTAGCAGTGTCTAAAAAACTGGAAAAAACATTTGAAATCCTGGCTGTGCCTATGCTAATAGAAAAATGTATTTCATTGTGGTAAAAATACTTAAACAGGTCACAACCCATAATCTGATGAGTCCAATCAATATTCTTCAACAAAAGAACAAAGAAAATCCCATAACCACCTATGACAGAGTTCCTGATACATACCTCAGAATCTGGTATGCAGATCATTTTCAGGCAGGTGTAAGAAGTAAATATTTGGAGAGGTTCCTGAAAAGCATGGCTTATTTCTAGATATAAACTCCCTCAATAGTTAGTGGATATTTCAAGTTTTAACCCATATTTAAATAGGTGAATGTTAATCAGAAAATTAAGAGCAGGATCTAAACTTTTCCAGTTGTCAGGTGGGTCACATCTAAACTATTGAATTGGTATCTTTCCCAATGGAAAATAAAATAGGATCTTCTCTAAGGACAGCAGAGCACATCAGACATATGTGTAAGGAACATCTTGTTTATTTGCATGATAATGGGAAATACTATTCATTATAATTAAGTTTCAAAATAAGAATATGCTAAGAAATCTGTATGCACTGCATTTCCTCTGTGAATTCTGTAGGGTGATGAATAATTACTCCGACAATTTTTATTCCCCTCTTGAGATTTCTAATTCCTTTCTCTGAAATCAGAGAAGGGTTGGGGAAAACACACAGCTCATTTTTCATTGCATTTTCCAGTGGGATTATGATATTCATGGGCTTTTCCTCTCTGAATTGGTATGTGTTTCCCATTTTTTAACTGCCAATGTTCAACTAAAGGAATAAAAAAACCCCAATTTATTTTAGTGTAACCCCAAAAGAAATGTCAAATTAGACTACGATGGGACTTTAACAAGTATCTCAAAAATAGACATAACAGTCAAGTCCTTATTGTTAATTTACTATGGAAGATGATAACATACTGTGAAATAGCCATAAGTCAAAGAGAAGCATGACAGAAAGATCCCTCCTGAAGTTCATGGAGTTCATTATCCTTTCTAGGTATTACCAATGCATATATATTGACCTAAACAAGCTGTTGGTCTAAGAACATGGCAGTACTGGCAGCACAGAAATCTTAACTCCTCAGCTAATTCTAGCCTTGAGAATGCAAGAGGAGATAAATTTGGTGCCCCTTACAATCTGAATACATGTGCATTAAGCACATGCTGATTAACATCCTGAGCTGTAGTATAACCAGCCAAATGTCATGCAATGGAGCTTTATTTGACTGTGGAATACTTAAGTATTCTTAAATTAAACCTCATGGAAAACCTTAAAAGTAAACAAGATCAGTAACAAAGATCAAAATCAATGTGTTCGATCACTACTGTGAAAGTATTAAATGTTATTTTAACAGTCTTCTCTTTGGATGTTGAAGCTGGAAACATTAAGGTGAAAAGAAGGAAATACTAACGTAACCCAAAAGAAGATTACATGACAAAGATTCGACAAAGACTCTTGGTATGGAAGGTCTGAGTTATATTGTACAAATCACTTGCTAACGAGCTCTTGAGGTAGGAGAACACAGCAAAAGGGAAACCCCTATCAAGATGTTTCAATATGAATTGAAAACATACAGAAAAATTCCAGACTTTGGTCCATCCATATAAGAATACCAATGTCCACTCTTTTGAATACCTTCAGTTGATGTTACTCACAGTATGTAGGTACCAAGGGCAGATATTCATGACCAAATAAATCACGGAGATTAACATTCCCTCATAGTCTTCAGAGATACCTGGACCACAGTAACACAGACTTACATGGAAGTCAAGCCAAACAAACCTGTACCCAGTATCTCTAGGTAGTATCTACACAAGCATCCACAGCTGTGAAATCTCATTAGAGCACACACTCTTTCAAGCCTGTATCTGATTCATGCCTAACTATCCTTTGATGGAGTGATCATTAAACTGAGTCCTGCTAATTTCTGAGGAAATAATTTTATCTTGAAATAAATTATTCTAACAATGCTACAGTTCAATATTAGAAATAGTGTAATTAGAAAAATTGCATTTGGGTGAGCTGCTCATTATTTTTATAGTATTTGGATACAAAAGAATATTTGAAATGGACTGTCATGTTCCAGCTGCAGTCTATAAAGAAATAGCATCATAATATTATCCCAGCTAGTATAAGAGTATGAGTGATGAGTTTTTCATGCCTTCACCCATCAAAAAGAAAAGATTCAATTTGACCTGATGAACTTCTTCACCCTGCTGTCAGCTGTTGAGGTACTGTTATTTTTTTTTTTCTTTCTTTCTTTCTTATACCTTCTAAAGTTGCTTTTGCTAGTTTGATGAATCTTTGTTGTGGTATGGAGGTGAGACGAAGGTCTTACAATTTCAAAAAAGTGACTTCTCATCCCTGCCAGTCTGAAATCCACCTGGGAAATACACAAAAGAGTAACCCTAGCATTCAATGTGACAGCCTTGATAAGTCTTGAAGTTGTAGCTTGATAACATGTTTTTATTTTGACAACTGGGGAGAAAAAAAAAAAGGCAAAATAATGTATGAAAACTTCCTCAGTGTCATTGGGTCAGCTCACCTTGATTAAAAGATGTCATCTGGATGACAGAAGTCACTTTTAATTATAAGAATAATGGTCTGTGTCAGGTAGTTAAATGTATTTTTCAGGGGACTCGAAAGGTTAAGGTACTAGGTACTATCATGCCAATGTAGAAAACAGCAACATGGAATCTTAGTGTAAATATGCTAAATGAAAAAAAAACCAACACACCCATGTTTCAGTTTTCACAAGGTCTAATGCATTGCTTTCTATTTATTGTAATTGATATGCTAATACTAAAGGGTACTATTAATAATTAATTAAATGAGTGGTTTCTGCTGTTTCTTCTTTACCACACACAAAAAAATGCATAAATAGTATTTAGTTTTGTTCATATCCATTATATATTGACAAGTGCCATCCCATTTCTTCATATTCTGATCCCCAGCAGGAAAATTCTTCTGGGACAAGGGCAAAGAACAGACATAGGATAAAAGACCTCTAATTTTGATCCAAGGCTCCCCTATCTCAAATAGCTATCTGAGCTGGTTGCTGTAGTAATTCCCAGCTCTTTGTTTCCAGTTACAGACTTGTGTTTGGTTTCTCAGCCCTCATGCTCCTCCCTGCTAATTCACCCAAGCAGACTCACCAGTGTACGTTGTGGTAACACCAGGATACTCAGCACATTGACAAGATGCCCAAATCCAAAGACTACAAAGTCCTGCTACATCCATGCCATTCACTGTTCCTCTGAACAGCTGCAGACACAGGAGCCAGATATTTCTTTCATTCAGCTATGACATTAGTGGCTACTCATTTGTCTGCTCTTCCTCTGAAGTCATCATCCTAACCACCCGGAACTGGAAGTTCTGACAGCCTCCCATGGATGTAACCAAAAGCCAGTTACTCAACCACCCAGCAAAAGTAGTATTTGCTTCTGGCAAAAGACTGAACTGTTATCTTTTCATTACCAGCATTTTGCCAAAATATATCATTTCAGTGCATCTTCCTGATTTTCCTGGTTGACTTCTTGTGGGTTGAGCAATTGAATGTTGTTCATTGTAAGCAAGTTATCCTTTGATTATAAAGGAAAATGATCCATATGATAGATGGTGGAGAAGAAACTGGATTAAAACAGAAGGTGTTAACAATGGGTCGGGGCAAATTATGAAATCTGGTTTCTGGAGGAGAAGCTAGATATAACAGACTGTGACAGGAGAAATGAGAAGAGCAGAATTTTCTCCAGAGTGTGTCCTGATCTACATTTGTCCTTTAAGAAAATTTGCTTACATCTCAAATTTCAATTTAGAAGCTCCTTGGAACTAGATATTCATGCTGCAGACTTCCCCTCACTGCTTTTTTGTCCTGTGTGCTACCCTCTAATACAAACTCCAGGTAGACGGTAAAATCTCTAGGGTAAGAGCTGCTCCTCCTGGTCTGTGTTTTTTATACCCCATATTCTCATTTCAGTGGGAATTTGGAATTTGGCACACACCAATAAGTTTAGGATTGCAGCTAAGAGGTTAATAATTCCTTCAAGAGAGTGGAAATTTTGGCTACCCCTGGATCATGCTTAGAGGGCTGGGATTAGGCTGATGGACAGTCTGACCCTACTCCACATGTCATTGTTGGCACCTGTGATCTGTCTGTGGGTTACTGTCCACATATCACAAGGATAACTTAAGCTGTTCATCTCTGCCGACCCTTTCACCTTTCTGGCAGGAGACATTAAAGCTCTTGTAGAAAAATAAGAAGAATGTTGCTTCTACCCATAAATTTTGGATATTGGAAGCTTGAGAGCTTCTCTAAAATATATCACCTTTGAATCAGTCTATCAGAATGCATTTCACTGATTCACAGAAATATGTTGGTATCCAAAACGAATAGACGGGCCCATGCAGCCCTCTCTATAGGTGCAACGTGCCGATTGGAATTCACAATGAAAATAAAACTTCTTCAGCAAGCATGACGAGGTAGTGTGACCCTGATTTTATTATTTTTTTTTTCCCCACCGAGGTGCTTTAAAATTTGTCTCAAGTTGACATCAGATTGTATCAGCATAGCATGGCCGGTCATCAACTCTAGACACAGATCTGCACTCAGTGTGCTGACCAGACCAGTTCCTTATGCTCACACTGGATTGAGAAATGTAGTGTTAAATGAAACACTTCACAAGTGACAGATCCTGCTACATAACAAGTTAATGAGTTCCCAATTAAATCTAAATTTTAAAAGTTATGTTTATCCTGGGTATGCTCAGAGGCTTAACAAAGCAGTTAATGTCATAATTCCTAAAGTAAACACATTATTTCATTTGTGTTGCTGCTCTTATACTTTTGAATCCTTAATTGAGCCCTTTACATTTCAAAACCTTTTTTTTTTTTTTTTTTGCTTTTGTCTCTTTCTCTCTCATTATATTTGTAACACTTCATTTGTCACCATTTTTTAATCGCAAGGTGGGAACACAAAACCAGGACATGTATATTTCTTAACGGTAGTGTTGGTGCTGCCCCAAATGCTCCCAAACACTCCTATTCCTTCAGCTGAACACATTTTAAAAAATGATTACCAGTTTCAATTATATGAAACTCATCCTCACTTTGTCCTCTTCATAGTTTTTCCTAGTATGACACTAAAAACATGTTTAAGATTCAGGCAAGATTCTTAAGATTCTTAAATTTAAATAGCTATTTAGTTTGCAACTCAGCCTCATCCTTAGCTGTAAAATGCCACACAAGTAGATAGGCTTTGGTGCTAGCTGGAAGTTCTACCTTGCTAGTAAACTAGCAACTGCTGTATGCTAACAATCATGGAAATCACAGTATTAATTGCTGATTAATTTTGTTTGCAGACCTGCCTTATGGAGGTTGATATGGCAGATTTTTTTCTCAATTTCATCAGCTGCGTTTCTTAGGCAGAATAGCATTTCTTGGGTGGAAATGCTCTCTCTATATAAGAGACCAGACCTTGTCCTTATACACAGATAACACCTCAAGAGATTTTTTAAATTTTATTTTATTTTTAAAAAGTATAAATCTCCTAGAGCTTCATCTATGAGTTTAACAGCGCCACCTCAGATCTGTATGCTTAATTGAACTACATGATTTCATATGATTCTAAACTATGATTCAGTTTACCTGAAATTATAGTAGGAAACTTACAGTAAGTATGACACCACTCCTAATGTATTAAGAAAAAATATTTCAAATCTTTAAAAATAAATATACTATGACACTAATCAGATCAGATTTCTTGTTATTTTTGTTTTCTGTGTTTACAGTCATTATTGCATGGAAACACTGAAAAAATATTTTAACTTGAAAGGTCTAATTTTAGCTTCAAAAATAATTTTTCCATTGAAGATGGAAGGTTGTGTCCTTTCCTCATGAGCTTAAGCCGCTGAAAACAGCTCAGGAAAATTCTGGTTGAGTCTAGGACCAAAGGCTATTTCCCACTGACATGGAAATAGGCAGAGGACAGCACACTGCCAACCTGCCCCCAACATCATGGGCAACTGTAATTTCAGCACAATAGGCTAAATTTTTCCCGTGTAATACGAATCCCTAATTGGGATCTCTAAATCAAACACCAGTTTCCTCAGTGGTAGATAGACAAACCTGGGCATGTTGACTATAGGTGTAATGTGGGATTTCTATGTCAACTTTGTAACTTTGGCCCATGTAAATTCTTAATGATAGCTACGATTAATCTGTCTTGGGATTTTTTGTTTTGGTTTTTTTGGTCTTTTTTTCTGTTATTGCCATCAGTAAGAATAAAGAATACCTACCTACTCTCAGTAGAACTTGCAATTTTAAGTGTAATGTGGGAATCATCTCTGGGGTGCCATGTTCTACCCTGGAAATGTTTTGATTTCATACTTTTCCTTAATGTATGAACGATGCTATATATTTTTAATAAAAATTATATTTAAGGAATTATTCCACACAGTGTTGCATCTTATGGAACAAAGTTACAACAGCAGCGATCTTACCTCAATTTATAGCTAATCTGCTATTGATTTCAATAACCTGGTCCATTATAGCATATTTGTTTAACACTCTCTTTTTTGCCAGGAATTGCACTATTTAATATTTCATGTAATTNTTTGTTTAACACTCTCTTTTTTGCCAGGAATTGCACTATTTAATATTTCATGTAATTGTCTAAGAGCAATAGAGCAGAAAGTCACATGAAGCACAGTTTTGCTTCTTCTCCTCTTTTTTCTTTTCTCTCTTGCCTTTCCTTGTGATTCCTTGTTCTGTGTCAAACAACTAATTTATGAGCAGACTCTGAGTCATGTCTGGCCTGTTGATTTATTATTGAGCAGTGCTGAAAGGAGACTGTCTATTTTGCATTTTCATCTTTGTGAATGACAAGCAACTGCTGATTTTATATTACAATTTCTGATTTTCTGCAAGTCTATGGGTCACAATTATTTTAAAGTTTGTACCGTAATTTGCATATTCCTACATCATGCACCTATTCTTCTCAAATATAATAAACTATAGTCTTAAATTATTTTCTTAAGAACAACAACTATGAGATCAGAGGTCAAAGTAACAAGTAAAATAGTTGAAGATCCTATTAAGAAAAATCAGGTTTTCGTAGTAGTCTCTTGGTTAAGATATTGCCCTGGCCGGGCATTGGAATAGGCTGCCCAGGGAGGTGGTTGAGTCACCATCCCTGGATGCATTTAAGAGACGATTAGATGTGGTGCTGAGGGATGTGGTGTAGGGGAGAACTTTGTAGAGTAGGGTAGATGGTTGGACTTGATGATCCCAAGGGTCTCTTCCAACCTAGATGATTCTATGATTCTATATAGCTTCAGGAATTTAAATATATCTGTGTAAAAAATGTCATGTAAACCAGAGCTGAATAAAGGACTCTTTGCTTCCTACATCACATTGCTTTGGATTTTTTCTGTTTAATTGTGTTACATTTCAAGATTTAGATGAAGTGTACTACTCTCACTGCTATGTAAACTCATGCTACCCTGTATGCTTTCTACATGTGCATATGTATCTACACAGGCAATTTTAATTTAAGATGATGTTCTATGAACATTGAAAACACAGCAACAGGCAGTTGAAAACAATTCATGTAATTCAGTCCTGAATGACAGGCCTTAGAAACACACAGATGCTACAATTTCTATGTTCAGATGAGTAAAACACCTTCAGACAGAAAAATGTCATGTAAGAAAGGGCTGTGATGTATAAGTGTCCTTTGCATTGGCTATGATTCCAGTATGAGTGTGGATCCATTGTCAGGAAGCATTACATATGTAAGAAGATGTAACATACTCTTCTTCCTCACATCAATTTAGCAGAGCACTTAAGTGCTTACTCAACATTAGACATCTAATTGAAATCCAAATGTCCTGTGAGTTTTAACATGGATGTGAGAGCAGATAAGTTAGCTTAATCTTCTGGCTTTCTCTTTTCCATCTACAAGTTTGTGAGGGCATGATGTATTCACACCATCTCTGTACTGACCAATGTACTGTTTTGGTTAACAAGTCCACTTTCTCTAGACTACATAATAAAAATCTGGAATTCAAAAGAAGCCACCAAACAAGCTCAGCTTTCTTGCATTACTAGCGCTTTAGGCTCAGTTTCAGTTTTATCCATTTTTTTGTGCTAAAAATACATCAAAAAATACAATTAATCACAAAAAAATTGATCATTTCTTTCAGCACATATGATTTTAATAATCACTAGATATGTTTTAAATTCCACTGCCATAAACTAAGTTTGGATATAAGGATGGACAAAAATTAAAACCAGTTTCCCAGGGAAGTGTGAGATCTCGATGCTTGGAGACATTCAAAACTCAATTGTACTGAGCAATCTTATCTACCTTTGAAGTAAGCCATGTTTTTAGCAAGTACTTGGACTAGATGATCTTCAGATATTTCTCCCAATCTAAACTACTCAAGGACTTTACCAGTCTCTTTCAGTGTTTATACTGTGTGAAGGAACATCCTTTCATCTAAACTTGTAGCTTTCATGTTTACTGCATATTAATGTCCAGTAGTCTGGTACACCATCTGCCCCCCACACCAGCAGGGTTCATTGCCTTTTTTATGATTTTCTCAATTTTTTTAACCCCTCAGGAAACAAACTCAAAAAGATGGAAATTTCCATTCTATTTTCTATTCCCTTTTCTCCTCATTTTATAGAGTTCACAGGGGCTCCTTCATTATAATGTTACTTTCACAACATTACTCATGTTACCATAGTACCTTTGAAGTAGTGTCAGCAGATAATAGTTTTCTTTTATGTTGTTTTTTTCAGGAATAAGGCCAAATTGAGATTACTAGACTGAATATAGTTTAGTATTCTACTCAACATGACTGTGAATATTTGCAATTTACTGTTGAAGCTAGAGAGTAAATCATAATTTTTCATATTAAACTACAAGTATTACTACTATTTTAACAGTGAATTACTAATTACTCACATTAGAGTTTACAAATACAGAAAACAGAGGCATCACATACGGTGTCAAACTAAAATATGCACAAGACTGGGGAAAGTATTAGAACACATCATTGTGTGAAAAAGGGTGATTCTTTTTTTCCTGAGAAAAAAGGTAGCAACAAGAATGAGTGAAGAATGGACAAACAGATTTATTCTGTCAAGGTGGTAAGCTTCTAAAATAATTAAGATAAGGGAAAAATAACTTGAAGATTCTAATTTATATAATTTATACATATATAATCAAATAATAGTAAATGTGAGAAAGTAAAAAGGAGAAATTAGACTATAGAGAATTGGGAGGATGGAGACAAGACAATTGTGCTTGTCAGTTTCAGAGGGAAATGAAGAACATGTTTTGAGCCACTACAAGTCTCTGTGGGATTCAACCTTTCTTTAATATGAGACTGGATGACTGAAAGGAATTCACGTATATAATACTGAATTCAAGAGATAAAAAGGAGATATTGAACACATATATAGTAGATGAGAGGACTGAACAGAAAATACAGGAATAATGGAAACACCTACTGTGATATCCCATAGGACAGAATTTTTTTATGTATTAGAAATTATCTAAAATCTTATGCACAAGATATTTCAATCTATGGATTAAGGGACTTGAGCGTACAGGCACCCAAATGTTTTAATAGATTATAACTATGGTGCTTAAAGTGCCTGCCTTTCAGAACGATACCCATTAACACAGAATTCAGTAGCATTATTTTGGATTTATACTACAGGGAGAGAGGAAGTGTTTTGGATTAATTTAGTAAGGATAGGCATGGTGTGGTTCTATCAAGTCAATGAAACATTTCGTATGAAACTTTCTTGATAAAGATTTGGCTGAGTTCTTATTTATGTGTTTTTCTGGTTGTTACCTTGTGCTTTTTACTGTTGTAGGAAGAGAGAACCCCTGAACTTAGGAAAGAATAGAACTTTTTTTTTACAAAGTCTTCAGATTTACTGGTAGAAGAAAAAAAAGAGGAGACAGAGTAATTGTTGCTTAGTTAGGTCATAGATGTATAACCCTATTTGGTGCAATTTACACAGTTTATAAATGTAACAAACAGTAAGAAGAACCAATAAAACCAGCTGCTCATGGTTGTTTCAAGCAAATCTTCTGATCAGGGTCAGCAAGACAGATCGAGATTCAAATGGTCCAAAATGCACCTGCCACTTGAGCTTTTTATAGATCATTATATATTTAGATACTGCACTGGCAACTTTATCAATATAAATTTTCTCTGCAAATATGTACTTCTTAAACTAATTAGGTTTTTATGAAAGAAGCAGTCATTTTCTACAGGAAGTCAGTAACCGTAAATCACTGGAGCTGCATATTAAGCATCAGTTCTTCCCACTTGCTCAGTCACCATATGGCACCACACACTGTGCTGAAAGATAATCACTTTATTGTTGGCTGGGTTTTTAATCAGATACATCTCATACTGTTTTGTTAAACATTGCCTTGCAAATAAACCAGCCTTACAATACATTTTTGCTTTGGAAGAAAACATAAATAAGACCTAGGGAAACATGGGATGATCTGGTCAAAATTGAAACCCAAAATAGAATAAAATGGTCAGGCATGAAAGAATATAAAATATTGTTTGGAATACCACAAAGATGCACCAAAAGAAGCTGGGTTGGGAGCTGGGGAATCCACTGGGCAAGGTGTCTGTTTTCTAGCAGTAGTTTGCTGGCTGCATTAAGCTTGACAGCTGTTGTGCTTGGTGGCAATCAGAATGTAATCTGCACTACATCTAGAAGCTAATGGGCTGCTGTGGTCCACTCACACTGAGAGCGTGCTCAAGCAGTGATTTTATACAATGATTAGTCCTGCGGTTTTCTCCTGCTTTGTCCCCACAAACAGAAACTCCTGTGGAACGTTGTCCCTAGGCGTTCCTCACATGGAGGTCATTGGTTTTCATTTTATATTGTACTCACCCCAACAGAAGCCACCCTGGCCCAGGTGCTCTGCAAGGGGAAAGGAACAGAAAATTTGACCAGATCTGCATTCATAGGCATGAAGAAGTGAGAAAAGAAAAATGTGCACAGTAAAGGGAAAAAAACACCCTACTTTAAACAAGGCTTCTTAGTTTATGACAATGTTACCTAGGAGAAGTAGCTGAAGATTCATCCTCTTGAGTGACTGAAACAAGCACAAATATACAATAGGAACAGCCTGAGCTGAAAAAGATAGATTAGGGATTCTTCTTGTTTCTGATTTACATAAAATTACATACAATTAACAGAATGTTATGGTTATATAATCAAATACTGACATTAACATTAGCTGTTCAACCTTCTCTATACCCTTTTGCATATGAATTGTGATACATAACCCCTTAGGGACTGTTGTAATCCCAGTCCCCAGACAACATCCTTTCTCTCACTTTCTGCACTCAGTACCAGATTATTCCTCGGAGGGACAGAGCCGGGCAGTGGTGGGGTGAAACTGTTCCTGACTGAGGAATCTCTGACTCTCCTGGGATGGAACATGTTCAGTGAGGATATGGTGTTCTGCAAAACTGCACAAGAAACAATCTTCAGCTACTCACATTTAGGGAAAATCTCACGGGATGCTAAACCATTTCTGAGGCAAGGAGAAACTTTCTGTCAAGTGTTTTGTTTCTTGCCTAGACAGTGAAGATACTTGAACTCTCAAAGATTTACATGTTTCTTGGTCTGAACAAACCCAACATCTTTACTCATCTGCAGAAAGGTCAGGCTGCTTTTTCAGAAATATTCACTCCAAAATTTACTCTGGTAGACCCAAGGAATGAAAAATTTTAGAATGAATACTTAATGGTTAACTAGGTTTTAAACAATTGAAACCAGTGTCTGTATTAGTGTTACAACCACTCCTCTATATCTACATCTATATCATGTTATGATTAAATAGCAGTTTTGGAAAAGCAATCATAGACATAGTGCTGGGAAATCTCAGGGTATCAAAAAGATGATGTGCCTCTTGAGTTCTTCTGACAGGATGACAGACAGAGGACAAAAAAGACTTAGGAGCTTGGTTTATCTTGCCTGTCTTCCAAGGCAATACCAACAAGATATCTTAGTTGATACTTGTATTAAGCTTACCTTAAAAAAAACAAACTGCAGATTCCATTAACATTTCAGGTAGAGTTTAAAGTCTTAAAAATCTCCCATTGCTACTTGACTTTGCTTCAGGTCTGTAACTCATCGCTGTTTGAGGAACTGGATATCAATTCATTCTATGAGTGCTAGGTATCTTAACAAAAAACACGGGGCTCCTTATTTTTCTAGCTCATGGATAGTGCTCAAAAATGTTTTGCCAAACAGGAGTTTCTGTGTACAAACTTGATTAGTCTTTTATTCAAGGAAATTTTCTGTCAGTTACCAGGATATTGGAATAAAGAGCTTGGCTCTGGGAAAGTTCTCTTGACATCATTTATATTTGAAAGGACTCTCTGGCAGATTGAACCTAACCCTTTCTGCGCCCAATAGCACCTGACAGAGGGGCTCCTGGATATGCTCTCACCCATAAAAAAATGTTGAAATCAGCCCTAGAGCTGATGGAGGTTTGTGGCTAAGTCTTAAGTTCTCTCCATTCCATATGCTGTGTATGTTTCGGGGAAAAAAGTAATGGGAGAACAGATGATGAGAGTGATGTTTGGTTTTAGGTATTCACTGATGCATTATAAGCTTTAATTAAAATGATCAGAGCAATGTGTCTTCCTCATGCCAATTTTTGCTTCACAGGGAACTTAGTAAATAAAAGCAGCATAAACTGCTTCTTACTCTTTAGTTTAACTGTGCATCTCAAAAGCATACCTGTCTCTGTGCAATAATGCTGTCATGTTTCCAGTTGATCCGATAAAATATTATCTAAAATAAGATAATTGGAAATTCTGTCTTCTTTCTGTAGATCCAAACATGAACCTAGCATACCTCAGACTGGGAAAAATTGCTTGGGTTTTTTTTACTTTTTTTTTTTCTTAATTTGAAAGCTAGGACTGACAACTATCAGGTCTACAAGAAACTGATATTTCTGTCTCCTCCTGGAGTTAGTCTCAGCTATCTCTTGATTCCCTGACATTACCAGTAATCACTAGTTGGGGATTGAGTGTTGGCAGTTAAGTACAGACTATAATCATAAGCATGCCCCTTTGTAGCAGCAAAGTTCTCAGGAAGTCTGAGAAGAGAAGTGGGGACAGGGTGGTGGGATGGCATGAAAAATGTGACAGGATGAATGGGGCTTCCTGGTACTTTAATATGTCTGTAGGCTTTAATGTTTTTGCTGCACACCAGATTATAGGGTTGCTATGATAAGGAGCAGGTTTCCCCAGGAAAAAGGGATGACATTTCACCAAAAGAGTGTGAAGCTCCTCATTGTCCAGTGTAGATTTGCATAGTCTTAGTCATATAGAGTTGAGTAACTATGTGAGTAATGCCATTGACTTCTGTAAGTTTAATCAGTGTGTGAGTAGAATTCCACTGTTGTCTGAATGTGATATCATGAACAGCTGCTTGTGGTGGTTCTCCCTACCTTTCCTTCTCTCCTTCAGAAATATCCCCATCTTGTCTAGGGATATTTTCCAGTAGTCTTAGTCATGTGAAACATTTTATGTTTTGTTAGAAACATGTCTCAGAAAATTTCCACTGAGTAACTGTGTCCTGGATAACATTCTTATCACAGAAGAATAAAGTGTCTGTCTTGGAGAATCTCCAAGAAAAGTGATTCTTACCATTCTTTCATCTTGCTTTGTTGCCTTGGTTGGGCACATAGAAAATATTGCATTTGCAACCCGTCCCTTTAGGAGTGTAGTTCATCTTGGAACCACAGATGATGTTATCGGCTTACCAAGAGAGAACATCCTACTAAGTAGTTCAGGAGTATTTATTGTAATAAAATCATTGTCTTATTGGTAAACATCATAGACAAAAATCTACATCTGACATCTTTGTTTTAACTGGTTTACTTTCAACCCAGCTGTGCAGCTAAACCCAGCTCAAAATAAATTTGGATTGCCTAGTAAGAGTTTCTTAAGCAACACATCTGAGTTTACATGTAATTGGATGCAGATCCCCTCCCATTTTTCATTTCTAGATGCATAGCGTAGTGCTTTCCTGGTTTTGCTTAATGCTATTTGGTTTAGGAACACATTGTAGGAAAGACTCTTAAAATTTCATTCCTTAGTCTGACTTTTGCTTAGACCCTTAGTGTATTTCAACACCAAACCACTCTCCTTTGGACCTGGCCTTGGCCTTACTCCTTCTGAATCCTGTTTCTGGCCCACCCTTGTATCAGTGGCCATAGCTACACGTCTACTGTTTAATATCCCTTTACTAGGTGTTTACAGACAGCTGCCTACTTTGACAGGTACAGGCCTTTTATACAATAAAATACATGCTTTTCCTATCCCCGAGCTTTCTTCTGCCTAGCTCTGGAGACTTGTCCCTCTTTTTTTTGAAGTGCTGGCTGTTTCTTGTTCTTCTGCAGTTAAATTCTCCTGTAGAGGGGGCTGCAGATTTCTGTGCTGAGTTAAGCTTAAATCTGTAAATGGATTTGTCTTCAACAGAAAATATAAACTTAAATTAGAGGCACTGATTGGCTCAAGGGCACCTGTGACTCATAAGCACAGCTGAAGTAGATATTATATCTCATTTCTTCAGTGCCACATTCTTTTACAGAGAAGTACATTAAGACAATGTGAATAGAATCCATTTCTCCCATCTTAAGCATCTAAGAATTATATGTTTAAAGGTCAACTTGTTACTTGAAACTTTTTTAACAATCACTGAAGAGAATAGCCTCTGGAGTTTATGACTTGTGTCACCCAAAGAAAGCTTTTTAGGGTAGGTCAATGACCCATCATTGATAAGGAAATTATTGTCTGTGTAGGGAGCCATTGGTAACTAACGATGACTAACTTCTCAGTCCCTGATGTTCATCAGAATAATTCAATCCTAGGAGTTCGAAGTAGAAGTCAGATGTAAATATGATTTTTGTGAGTAGACATCCCTATATTAAACAAAAGTGAGAGAGTCTTAATTGTTTGGCTCTTAGTTTTAAATTAAGATGGGTCACTATGTGTGATTGTCTCACAGTAATGCACATGCAATCTATATGCAATCTGTGCCCCTGAGGTACAGAAGACCACATAGAATTGAGACAATACTGGGAAAACTAGGGCTGGAAAGTAATTGCACTGAGAATCAAAGAGGTAACCTGGTCTTTATGTGATGAACAAGGGGATGTAAAGAGAACATAGCAGTTAAACAACAGTAATCTTACCTCTCAGAAGATAAAGTGCACTTACCAGTTCAGTGGTGGTACCACATGACTCCCTTTTACCTTCATGATAAATGTAGAAATCATTTTACCTTGACACTTTTACTTCATTTAGCACATTTAGGTGTGAAATATTACCATGCAAAATGGGAAAAATCTTAAAGTTGCCACTTAGAAAAATGAATAAAACATACAATGATATTAATATTTATAACTGATAGCACAAAGAAGACTGGTAGCAGCTAATTAATGCTCAGTGGTATGAAAAGGTCTGTATGTTGTCCCCGTTGGACAGCAGTCAATGAAATTGGATTCTAAGCTGACTAATCTAACGTCTCTCAGATGTCACGTTGTTTACTACTGTCATGCTGGCTTATTACCTGCATGTGATATATACCCTCAGTGTATTGGTTTTTAGAAGGTCTGATCTTTTCTTAGACGATAGCTGTCCTGACAGGCAGATGTGCTGTTTTGAGACAGATGTGTTGGAACCAGTCTGTCAATAGTTTGTTACTTATTTTAGAGAATTTTGGTTGCCCTTTAACTGCTTTTTGAAGAGCTGTGACAGACTATGTGAAAAACTGTATTTCATTTTAATTTGAAATCATTTCGTAAATACAAATTGTCAATGAAGACAAGCACTCTTTTAAAAAATTGTATTAACCATGGAAATATTTTATTTTTCCTTGCAGATTAAAAGTAATAGAAGAATACAGAACTTTCATGATAAAGGTAGTAAAATTAACATAGATAATGGTGTTTTACACTAAAGTTATTGATTTTTTTTCCATTGCAAAATTGAGGAGAAACATTTCTTTAAAATACTATGATTAGCAAACTGCTTTGTTTGACTCTAACTGTCATTTAAAGAGATAAAGTCATCAGAAACAGTACAAAATATAATATAAATTATAACCAGTATGTTCCTTTCATTCCAATAATGTCTGCATGGCTAGGGTGTAAAGAAATAAAAATGAGGCCAGTGTACATACTTAAAGGGAAGAAACTATAAGTGTGTGTAAGTTAACTAACATTCTCTTTCCTATTATTAAATCTGTCCTTTGTCATTCTTTTTTTTTTTTCCTGCTCCTTGGCATATAAGCTACTCTCACTCAACCTCCCACATTTGTCATACGGCAGATCTGAGTAGGCTTAAGGGAATAATTTAAAATATGCTTCTAAAGATTCTTGAAAGTATTTTTATGGCCATTATGGAATAAAGCAGTAAGGATTCAATTTGTCACAGACACGGGGATCTGAATACATCTCTGTTTATATTTTATACTTCATTTCATTAAACCTTCATTTCAAACACAGGTAATTTATTAGTATATCTTCCTGGGTAAGAAAGAATGAGCTGACATGTATTTTATATTCGATTTATATTTCTGTATGCTGATCTGCTCATCAAAGTGTGAGGTGTGGAGCATCTTGCTGAAGCGTCAGAAAGTTCTGCTTCTGGAAGGTCTGATTTCAGTGCAGAGTTAATGGAGTGGAAATCAGGAATCTGGAGTACTTTCATAACTTTGTCACTAGCCAACTCTGTCGTCTTGATCACATTAGCATGAAATAAAACACTTTACAGAACAATGAAGTAGAATGGAGATGTTTATATTCCATGTATATTCTATAAAATCTGCTTTGATTTTATACTTGGTTTTCTACCATATCAGACTTATCTTTAAATAGAAAGTGGAGCTCTGATCCTTCATATGCTTAAGTCTTAGCAGTGTTCAAAGCTATGTGGTACTGCTAAAATACATCTGGAGCCTTGTGTGTAGGGAACCACATAGAAAACAGACAATATCCTGGTGGTAAACTAAGTTCAAAGCAAGCAGAGTTGGTTTTCCCTGTCTTGAAATGAAAGGAAAGTGAAATGTAGTTAGAACTGAATATTTTGGTAAAACATAGATATGAGAGGGTCAGGAAAGGTTTTAAGTGCTGTTTCAACACTAGAATCTTTTTTGTTTAGCCCTAAATTTTCTGTAGCAGTAGTCTTTCATTTTATGTATGTATGACCTGTATTCAAATGTACCGAAATTCAAATTAGATTTTCAAGTCCCTGTATAATATTGGTAAAACTGATGTTTTGTGGATTTATATTTATTTTAATTGAGTCACAGGGGTTTACATCGATCTTCATGTAGTATTCTTCTGTATGTTTTTCCTTACTTCTATTTTTATAACATGATTTTATTAATCTCAATTCTTTGTAAATTCAAAATGAATTATTGTGGGAAGTTTGTTAAACTGACAAGAAAGTGGATTTCTTTATATATGGATTTTACCTTCTGTCTCCCAAAATACTTCCTCAAGAAATTGAATAGCATGTTCTGAAATATCACTTCTCCAGTAGCGTCATGCCCAGAAGTGTCATCCTACACAGGCACTGCAATTGGGTGCAATATGAAGTGCAGCAGGCACAAAGGGAAAAGAAGGCACTTCAATATAACTGAGCAGAAAGAGATCATGTAGTTCCTGACAGCTTGGGTATGTAAAAAGGGGAAGATGTAGGAAAGGAATGCAAGAACAATGGATCTCAGAGTAATCAGACTGTACTCACGAAAGCTCCATCACTTCCAGAAGGAGGAATGTATTGCATTCCTGCCCCTCATTCCTTTTTCACATGGGTGCCCCAAAGGACAAAATTATTTTCTGGACTCAGGAAGTATCACTTCATGGTGTGTTACAGTAACACTATTTTCTTATTGGTGTCACAGTCCGTGTAGTTGCATGGGGCATATGCATTCTGCTTTTTTCTTGCCTCCCATTGTAAACTATGCTTCAGTTAACTTCCCCATATCTTTGGTTTTGCACTTCAAAGTGTAACTGATTGCAAAAAGCAGAGCACTGTTATAGACTGTAAGAACATAAGAATTGCCATATTCTGTCAGACAACAGGTCCATCAAGCCCACTATCCTGTCTCAAGATGCTGCCAGCATATGGTGCTTAGGGAAAGAGTTAAGAAATGGTGAGGAAAATGCTTTGGTCTCCCTGTCTCATTTCATTCCATTAGGACATTTAGATTCAAATATTAATTGTAACGTTCTATCATATTTACATGTGTCACAATTCATAGGCGTTCAATACCGAAAGAAATCTGGTATGATGCCAAAGGTTTCTATTAATAATTTGTAGTGACAGCAAATTAAGGAGAGAAATTTCTTTCCAGATCTTCACTTTGTCGGTCTTGCACTGCATTTTGAAGATTTAATATTTTCTATGACATGCTGCATCACAGCTCTCATGGGTTCTCTAATACATAAAAACAAATAGAGGTTTATGATTTGATTTTTTTTGTTACAGATGCTGTGTGGAGCCTACATCACATTTTCATGTGCGTTGTGAAGAATTCCTTTGTGGAGAAATACATTGGGAAGAGTATACCAGGTATACTTAGGAGATATAAAGCAGGAATAACAAACACATGTAGACAGATTTAAAACCTATTTGAAAGCTAAATAGTGCATATAATTCCCGACTTCCAGTGGGTTAAAATCACTTCTTTTGGGTGCCTGTGCCTTTGATGCCTCTTTTTAGACCATGTTTTCACCCAGAACATTTGGACCAGAGGATCCTTGAGGTCCCTTCCAACCTGGTATTCTATGATTGATTCTACAATTGATTTTGATATTCAGATACCCCATTGTAAATATGTATCTAATTTCTTCTTTTCATGAGGGGATTTGGTGTCTGTCGAATGAGAAGGTTTAATATTGAACATGAACACAACAAAAAAAGTTAAATGAACTGTTTCTTCTGTTGTATTCTCTAGATCATTTGAAAGTTAAGAATTTTCCCTTCCTGCTTTTACACCTGCCTCTGGATATTTATAACTGTCAATGACATTCAGTAGGTTTCATGAACAAAGAACATTGTAATGAGGCCTGAGCTGATGTGTTAGTGCTGTTATTTTCTTTCTCACTTTTTAATATAATGCAGTAAATAAAATCTTAATCACTAACAATCACTAATAAACTAGTATCACAGCTAAATCCCATGGGGATGTTTTACTCATACCTTGCATGGAATATATAGCATTAAAAGCTTTTAAAATCTTATTGCTTGCCATCAATTTTAATAAAAACACCTCACATCTACTATTTTAGTTTTAATGAAACGAAAATTCCATTTTTGTGTGCGTGAATGGAAATTAAGAATTAACTTTTTTGATTCATGCATTATCAAGGGGGATTAACTCAATGATTTATTCATTGTTTTTTCTAAGCATTTCATTAGAATTCATATTCTTCCTAGAGATGACTGAAAATTATTAGGATAAGCAAAGGCGGCAAAACTTTAAGTTTTGGGAACTGCTCTAATAGAAGAATGCACAGATTCACAATATAATGGGTTTGCAATTATTAAACTACACTTTTCAGTATATAACTGATGGCCACTTCTATTCCTTTTATTTCTAGTATGCAATGGAAATGCCATTGACAGCAAGGTGGTACCCATATTGATTCTCCAGGATGGACACCAAAATCTACATGTCTTATCTTACACAGAATCCACCTTGTCTCCTCTATCACCCATCTTTTTGTCCTACTGTCTGTTAGAATAATACACATAAACTTATTTATATTTCTGTGGCATGAGAAGTTCCCATTTAATATAGTGATGTTAATGGAGCACATCAAATTTGGCATGGTAGCAGCCCTTATTTTTCTCTTAGGTTATATTAGGGTAAGGAATGGTTTAAAATTTTTGCACCAACATCTGAGAGATCTAAGCATGGCTGCTCAATAAAATTAAAGAAAAGGTAGGCTGAAAATAACTGAACTAGGCTGTATACATGATTTAAAAATTCATATAAATACAAGAACACCACCATTCATCTTTAATTTGCAATTGTTTTCACTTTATCTTTCCTGCAGGAACTTTCTCTATTGGATCTCACTGAAATCCTTTATTTCAAGCCCTTATCATGTTGTACAGGATACTTTACCTTTCTAAACATTTCTTTAGACATAAACCAAATACTACAATATTCACAATTTAACCTCAGTCACTTATAATTATTTTTTCCTGTTATACTGTTATTCTATAAAAATGCTAGCTATAAATCTACAGTAAAATGGGTGTATTTTCTCAACATATTACCAAAATTACAAAATCCTTTCCACTACGCTTCTGTATAATGTATCTATCAAAATATATTAATGCTTATTTAATCCCTTATTTTTTGCAGAGATACTAGGTTGGTGTGTACATATTACTTATGAATGCAGGGATAAGCACATACTGTCTGTAAAAGGGGTGAAAGTGGTTGATGACAATGACAATCCTAGATATTTGCACAGGATTTATAGCATCTGTTTAACTGTCATAGTATCATAGAATCACAGAATACTTTGAAAGACCATCTATTCCAACACCCCTGCAATAAGCAGGGACATGTTCAACTAGATCAGGTTGCTCAGACCCTCATCCAACCTGAACTTGAATGTTTCCAGGGATGGGGCTAAAAGGTATAAATTATTATGCGCTAGGATGGAGGGAGCAAAGGAGAATGTATCTGGGAATGAACTATCAAGGAAAAGACTGTTGTAGGCCAAGTAGCGTGGATGATATGCAAACAGACATGGAAGGCATGCTGGACTTCAGTGAAATGCTGGGGAAGACAGATGTACTCTGAACACAAACAGAAGTATATTCAAGACTCTACAGTACTGATCAAATAATAAATGTTGCTTTTTAGTGGACGTAAAATTGTGGCCACGATAAAATTACTAGATTCTTTGTATCCTTATTGGTGATTTTATTTGAAATTAGATTTTAATTATTTTATTTATAATATTGCAGCCAAAATCTGGCCTCATTCTCCTAAGTAACTTCAACTTGGAGATAATACTCCCCAAAGGAGACCAAAGTAGTAATGTGTGTTTGATTGAATATCTTATTGGATCAATGCCTTGCAAGCACTGTTTTAGCCTTAATTGAAAGCTCATTCTGCTTAGAGAGGGTTATTAATTAGATAGAGTTGTTGCAAGTTAGTGGGAAAAGCTTAGGTATGAAGAACAATGTTAAACAGAATAACATCTGGTGCGAGTAACATTCTCAGTACTGGATGTTAATAATGCTTTGTCTTAAGGACACATATTTAATAGTCAACATTCTTAAATCTATTTAGTAAGCCAGATTTGTCAAATATTTGTGTTCTTTGCTGTTTTATTTCTGTACCTACGTATTGAAGTGTTTGTACAGGAGAACTGAACATTTATTTGAAACAGAAAATGAAAATTTAAACCAGTTGGTAATGGACTTTTATGAAAGGACCAGAGCTTGGTGATTTTCCCTGTTGTCTTCTGTGTGATGTTATTGTATCTGGTCTAGCTGGTAAAAAAGTGGCTGACCTAAATTTGAGATTGATTTCTTGGTCATGGCAACTGTCAGGAGCAGAATTTTGGCTGCCACTACTAGGCCGTGTTGATGGGTTGTTGTTATCTCACAACATCCCTCAAGAATACAAGCCTGAGAGCAGAGATGTGAGATGGATGTGAATGTGGCAGAACATCTTACAGCTGAGGCACTCATAATCACTGAAGCCCAAAATATTTGAAATTCAGTGTGTAGAGAGAACTACTACTTAACCATCTCATAAACTTGGCAGAAATCTGTCTCAACAGCAGATTAATATATATGATAATTTTAATAATCCTTCATGGTATAGCTCTTTCTTTGCCTTTAAAAAATAAAAAAATCTTGAATACCTTTTTCTAACAAAAAGTTATGCATCCATAATAAACCCTGGAGGAAGCAATTCAATAAAAGAATACATATGCATCAGGAATGCATTGAATATTCTTGATTTCCCTTGGTTCCCTTAGATTTTCCTTTAAGCTTTAAACTCCTAGGACTAGATTCATCCCCAATGTATACCGAGTTCCCTGCAGTCAATGGAGTTTTGTTGCAGGTGTGTTTAAAGCTGTGAATACTTTCAGAATTGCTCTGTATTTAGTCATAATAAATATATAGTCTATACTGAACTGCTGATGCAAAGTTCCTTTTTAGGTCTCTAAAGAACAGTATTGTGTTTCACTTTAAAGGAAAATACAGTAAAGCAGAAAGTGATGAATGTGCCTGATTGGATATTCATTACCACGGGCAATTGATTAGCTACGTTTTACATTTAGAAGTGGCTTGTTTTTTAATAAGCAACTCTTCTTTGTGTCCCTCATCTCCAGAGTACCTGAAAATAATAACTATTGCTGTGGAAAACTGGGAATAGGGCTACATCGCAGTTATAAACATACTCAGCTTTAAAGCAGGTGGCACTAGAAGCAATCTAGTATGGCAACATCAAACTCAGGATGTACTGCCAGTCTCTGGATGAGTTCTCAGAGGTAGATCTTAAGCATAAGTGATTGTTGCTGGGTTTGAGAATTTTAAGGGTTATCATCATCCTCCATGATGTTGGAGTCACAACGGGCACCACATAGTCAAAAGTTTAGTGGCTTCAGTTCACAAGTGCTTGTGAAAAGCTTGTATACTTTTGTGGTTTGGTGGCTTTGCATTTCTAAAGCAAATGAATCTTTTGCTGCAAGCAATGTGCAACTCCAAATAATTCCCTCAATGAAAGAGCAGGGGAAAAAAACATTATTAAAAATCAAACTTAATGAGAAAAGAAGGATAATTCAAGACAGAGAGTCCCATTGGTTTGATACTTAGAAATCATAAGGGGTACTGTAGTGTAATGGGAACAAAAGTTTTCTCCTTGAGGCTGCAAGTTCTTCTTCAGAAGCTTCTCTACTTCAGATCACTTTTCTTCTCCTGTGGAAAAGCTCGTCTGCCTCTTTTTTTTGGTACTTACGGCAGGTTAATCATCCATAATGAAGCATTACATATATTTTGACTGTAATTTTAATACAAGCTACAGCTCCTAAAATGACCCCACTGAAGAGAATCAAATCTCCACTGTCAAAGATTTTTGATAGATTTGTACCTTGAAAAGAAATGTCTCACTATACAGCTGGATGCTCATAAGGCTTCATCCTTTCAGTCAGGAATGGAATTAATAGAATAATACCCCATTTCATAATGAGAGGACTATGGTGCAAGAAAAATATGTGATTTTAATCAACTTTATTTAAAAAAAAAAAAGAAAGAAACTGGTGGGAGTATGAATTTATCTCCAAGGAATCCAAATCCAGGGCACTGACGTCTATGACAGGCTTTTAAAATACTCCCAGCTCCCCAAGAAAAAGCAAAAAGTAACAAACAGCAGCCTGAAAAATTGAAATTGCACAGGGTACTTCTCTGACACATAAGCCAGCTGGCATGGTATCAGTCATTTCCATACCCTGGCTCACCAAAAAGGTGGCCACACTGAGGCTTCCTCCTCTCTGCAAGTATGTTTTGTTCAGACTGACTCCTAAGCCTGCCACAGGACAGTTCAGAAGAGTTTTGCATGGTAAAGACCAAAAGCAGATCAGTGATTAGACAAAAATTTAACAGGGAGCAGCAGGAAACATTTGTATCTTGTTCAATTTACTATATAAATGTAGCACTGGAGTCTTGAAACCATCAGCCTAGTCACCATAGCTCCCAGCAGAAAGAAACGGACGGTTCTTTAAGAGCTTCATACAGTAACTATAACTTGAAACAGATAAATAATGTCTATAATCTCTATAATATGGAACATGCACTCCCTGGTCTACCCTAACGCAGTATATATATATATATATATTATGGTAAAGAAAAAAATGTAATTGATTTACTTTTTTCTAGGGTTATATAACCTTATATATATAATGCTATGTAGGAGGCGACACATCTTAGTAATCACACAATTAAGTACTGGAAAAGTTTTCATGGAAAGATTATCGATTCTCCATTTTCTGAGATACCCAAGGGCCTACCTAATATGCAGACCTCATAGGAAAATCATACATATAAATTGCATTATTTGAGTAAGGACGGTTTGCCTCAAATGGACCAATTGACTCTACCTTATTTTCTAAAAACGAGGTGATTACATAAAACAGGTCACTGTCAGTTGTATGAGAGGAACATCCCTGGTCATATGGCCTGACTGGTAAGGGTAGGAGCCAGCTTACCTCACCCAAATGCCTAAACTTGATACAGACCAGATCTTTCTTTATAGCCTTCAAAAATACCTCCCTCCCTCTCTCTCTCTCTCCAGAATTTATTTCAGAGGATTAATTCTAATACTAAGACTCAGGCATTTAGGATGCCTAAGCTAGATGAAGTAGGGTCCCACAATTCCTTGCTCTCATTTTAGCATTATTTTAATGCAAATTTCAAGTTAAGGTATTATGATTCATGAAAAATATAAAATGCAGAGATGTACAGAACTTAGGCCTGCTGTGCTTTTAGTCTCAAAATAACTTACATTTACTACATATCTTATTACAAGTGTGAAATTTGAGTAGGGCAGTAATGAAACTGTCATGCTAAGCATATAATGAGCTATTTTGCTTTGTTGCTAACTGCCTCTTTGTTTGTGCTATATTTCATGTGTACCGTATCTTCATAAATATGATTGAATACAATAATAACTTTAAAAGAACTGCAACAACTGCTTTGTTTTGTGAAAGGTAATATTTTAGTGTCTTGCCATTTGTATTAGGCTCTTGCTGAACATGAATATTTGTAAAATTAGAAGATTTTAAAAAAACAAGGAATAGTTTAAAGTAAAATATGGCACTAATTAAAAAGAAGCCTAGAACTGTGCTGAATGGTAAAACCTTTGTTATACATATCTGTAACCTGACTTTGAAATACAAAATTAAGCAAATTAACCTCTTGCCTTATTTTCTAAAGGTGGTAAACAGCCAATATCTCATGGATTTCATTGGAAACTAGAAACATTCAGTGCTTGCAAAGAAAAGGAAATGCGTAAAGACCTCTTCACCTGCAAAAAATCCATCAAGTAAACATGTTGATATAGTTAAAGTACTTCAGACCTTGAGAGTTTCTTTTCTGGAACAAATTCAGTTATAAGAACTTGGGGTTTTCACCAATATTGTAATGAGAGGCACAGTCAAAGAGATGGATGTTAGGTGAGTATCACACTCTAATTCAGATAAATTAATTTCTATAAAATTATCACACCTGTGTGCTGATGAGGCCTAATTATGAACTTAAGGATTTGGCTTGACACCAGCATTTTTTTAAAAGCTTGTCTGTGTTGTAAGCCCCTCCTAACACACCAGTCACTGCTTTTGGGAAATCCTTCTTATTTGAGCACCTTAATAACATTATTTTCCTTTTTTTTTTTAAATTTCCAGTTCCCTAAATTTTTTCTTATATGGGAATAATTGCCTCTAAAATAAATTTAAGCCTACTGATAATAGACCTGTTTTTCCTTAATTACCTTTATCAGCCTTCTCAGAAAGATCAGAGATTGTAAACCATTTTGCTAAATGGTCAAGGAGTAGCCAAATACTTAAAGAATGCAGAAGCATGCTAAATGTGGCAGTGTGAAATGCTGCTTCACTGGAAATACCGAAATACTGGTAAAAAGAAAAATAATTTCACATTGATTATTTTTTTCCCCTTGAGTCAAAGGAAAGATGTAATCCATCATCTTCTTTCCAAAGAACCCAGAGATTTAGTATAGTACTTCTTCTTGTGTCCTGTGCCACGTTTTGGTGCTTATCTTTGTTCCATTCGTGATTCAGAGAAACTTGAGTCAGACACTGTTTCTTTTGTCTTGTTCTTACGGAGTCATCAGAGGTATTTTTGCTGTTCTCTGATAGTCTGCAGCTTCACCCCTTACATATGGACACAGACTTTGGTGACTGTGCTTGCTTCTCTAGTGTTTATGACTGTCTTGGATATTTGTTAAGTCCTGTTCAGGACCTGCCAGCCCAGGGAGCCCCCGCTGCTCCTTAACTCCCCCACAGGCAGCTGCCAGCCCCCACTGGTACTTGACATCTACTTTTTCACCTATTAATTCCTCTCTTCTCTTAATTTACTGAATTTACAAACAAAATGTCTAACCCGTCGAGTAAAATGTCTGAACTGGGTGAACTGGAATCCCACCCACAGATTTTTTACAGGCACTTCTCTCTACTGCCTGCATGTGGATTGTATGTGATAATATAATATATAGGTACTCTATAGATAAATTTTCATGAAACACTGTATAATGTATGTAACTAAGAAAGGTGGCCTGGTATTTTTCATTTCAGATATGTAAATGACTTGGAGGCAAGATGATGAAATAATACCAATTCAGAGTAAAAATAATATTGGATGTAATTAAGCATAGAAACAACTTAATAATGAAAACATTGTCATCTATGACTAGGTAACTTTCTGACATACACTAGCAAAAGGAGAAGCTATGATCTCACTGCAAAAAGAAGGAGAAATTGTTCTTTCATATTGACCACACTGCTTGTAACGTACTATTGCTCTAACATTTTTTTTCTTGTGTCACGCTCTTACTTTGAGGTGGCTGTGTCTGCAGGATTTGCAATTTGTGGCCACCTAAATGGCCTGTTGAGTAACTCTACATGTACCTTTGGATACTTTAGATAAGAAATTAATGACACGCCTTTAGTGCACAACTACCCACTATAACTGGAAGTTAGCATTAAAAGCCTGGAGATAATTTAAGTTGACTAAATGGAGTGGCTATTACATGACTGCAATGTAACACAAGGCATTAAATCATAGTTTTTAAGTTACAATGATGGTTGTTGGGATTCTCTGCTATTTTCTAGCAGCAAGTAGTAGCAAGGTAAACCAAATTTATAGTCTCTTGAATTAATTTTTACTGCTTGTAGAACGAAAACTAGAGAGTTTGTACAGTATTTAGTGCAAATTATTCTTGTGATATTACAAAAGGTTTATAGCAAAATATTATAAAAACCTGATTTTACTCCTTGGAATATAATTAGTGTTGTGTATTGATGAGGCACAGAAAATAGGGTAAAGGTTATGTTTTCACTGTTTCCAATATAGCATGTTATTGCTGTCTGCATAGACGATATATGAAGACTTCACATCACATATATACATGTAGTACAAGTTGACACAGTGCCAAAATGAAACTGAAACTCTCCTATTGTCTACAGAAAGAGCTTCATAAAATAATAGTGGGGTAGAGAGCTTTCAGTCCGCAAGAGAGAGTAAATAAAATTGCTTTAAGAGGCCAGAAGTCCTAAAATACGGTGAGGCTCTAACTGATATTAATAACTCTGTCCGGAAACATTCTACATGTGGAGCCAAAGCCCTGCACTTAGACTTATTCCTTAACAATGACAAACTGGAGCCTTCCTTGTAAAAGACAATGAGATTTGCTGTGGGATGTTCAGCTTAGGTAAAGGACACCTATCCTATGGGGAAAAACTCTCTTCGTAATCAAAAAGCGAAAAGTTTCCTCTACCACCCGAGTAGACTATTATTGAAAGAGAAAAATGGTAACTAAAGCAAAAACTGTGACACCAAATTTGTGATAGCTTCCTGCTGAGAGGTCAGATGAAGATTCCCAATAGCATCCCCACTGGCTGATGGAGTAAAATTAGCGATCACCCGGCAAGGGGAAAAGCACCCAGCGAAGAAGACATAGGGCCTTCATCCCCGAGCCCCCGGCCCACGACCACCAGGCAGCACTGCGCCTGCGCGGCCGGGAGGAGTT
>JAHREE010000225.1:3395474-3420309 GCA_033628505.1 Tringa tobata
CAGCGAGGAAGACATAGGGCCTTCATCCCCGAGCCCCCGGCCCACGACCACCAGGCAGCACTGCGCCTGCGCGGCCGGGAGGAGTTAAAGGCGGAGACTCCTTGTCATAAAGACCGCCCTTTTCGGGGAAGATTAGGAATATGTATAAGCGCGTCATGAATATGGAATGCCTCATTGCAGAAGTTCAAAGGAAATGCCGCAGGTGGGACGCACATTTGGAGGAGCCATCCCCTGTGCGTCCGGCGCTGCAATAAAGGATACCTGCTTCATAGATCTCAGATGAAGATTCCCAATAGCATCCCCACTGGCTGATGTAGTAAAATTTCCCCAAAGTCTTAGGTTCAAAAAAGCATCAAATCAGACTTTCAGAAACATTTCATGAAAGACTGCTGAGAAGCATTCATTCTTCAATCCAGCAAGTAATCAAAACCCAAATAAACTAAGTTGGGGTTCTGCATTGAATTTATTCTTCAATAGAATTAAATTCTGTAATTATTTGAAAATGAACAGATGTTTGCTACACTTCACATAGTTAACTTTTAAGACTCTGTACTGTGAAGTTGCAGGGATAAGGCAAATGAGGAAGGCCACAAAAATGATCAGAGGGATGGAACACCTCTCCTATGAAGACAGGCTGAGAGTTGGGGTTGTTCAGCCTGGAGCAGAGAAGGCTCCAGGGAGACCTTATTGCGGCTTTTCAGTAGCTAAAGGGGCTTTACAAAAATGATGGGGATGAACTTTTTAGCAGGTCCTGTTATGACAGGAAAAGAGGTAATAGTTTTAAACTTAAAGAAGGTAGATTTGGACTAGATAGAAGGAAGACATTTTTTATGATGAGGGTGACAAAACACTGGCACAGGTTTCCCTGAGAGGTGATGGATACGCTATCCCTGGAGACATTCAAGGTCAGGTTGAATGGGGCTCTGAGCAACCTGATGTAGTTGAACATGTCCCTGATCATTGCAAGGGAGGTTGAACTAGATGACCTTTAAAGGTCCCTTTCAACCCAAACTATTCTAGGATTCTGTGATCACTGTGACTTTTGTCAAATTTATCATTACTCTTGGGGCCAGGGTTTGGCAGAGAGGCAGATAGGATTTAAGACTTATAGCAGCAGACTTTGTGTACTGAGTCACCTTACCCAAATTTCCTCCTCTAATAATTAGCTTACAATGGGATAGATTCGGTACTTAAATACAATTACTTCAGCTGAAAACCACTTAAAACCTCTCTAACTTCCTTTCTTCACTGTCTGCACAGTAAAACAAAAGAACTATTCAGCCTACATGTTAGCGATTGTTCTTCTACAAAAGTGTTCCAGCTGCATTGAGAAAGTACACCCCAAAGGGAAATCAGTAGTGTGCATAATGTTTTGGGCTGTGATTTCTACTGGAATTTGTGCATCCATAAAATTAACGTTTGAATGATATCTTCAGTCTCTGTAATTTTCTTCTATTTAAGCCAATAGTAAAGGAAGAAGGATTGAAATATCTGTCCTTCTCCTTGCTACTGACATCATGAAAACTGCTCATGGGCATGTCATTCAGCTATTCACTTGGCTCTAGTGAAGATTCATGTCTGGCTCCTCATCTAAACCTGAGCTGCTCCTCCTCTAGCCAAGGACTGCCAATGAACTAGATCACCTCCTGTAACTGAGGTCTTCTATTAGGATTTACCTGTGTGTGAAGGGATAATAGTCCTTCTGTCCCTGCAATGCCTTTCCATCAATAGATCAGGGAGTAACATTCCCACATGTATCATGATGAAACCAATAATAAGTCTCTGCACATCTGTTGTTTGTTTATATGAACGCTATGTTAACCAATCTTTCCTCAGGGTTTTTCATCCAGTTTTTGTGTAGAAACTTTCAAGCTGTTAGCCTCAAGGAAGCTTGTGCTCAGTTCTGCCTCTAAAATGCTGGCCTGAACTTTTGATTTCAACTGTGTTAATTGTAATACCTTCCCTCTAGACTCACTGAGAATATCGCTGAAGCAAGATCATGTATCAGCATATCTGTATATGAGATATTGATGACTGACATTAGGATCACTGCATATTCTTTCTCTGTTACAGATCTTGGGAGTTCTAAGCTTCCAGGTTTTTTGAAGTCAGTAACAATATCAGCTCTGCAGTAAGGGAAAGCTTAGTGCAATAGAAGACACTTTTAAAAAGGAATTGATAACTTGAATTGTGGTTTTGCAGTTTCCTTTCAAAATGCTTCACAGTATTCTCAAAACTGTGCACCACAGACCAGATGGTGTCTTTGATCCTATCTCAGAGCTTACTGTGAAAAGGTTCAAACTTCATTGTTATACTTCATTGTTATACTACTTAGTTATAAAAGTTACCTCTGACTCCACTGATTGGAGTCTTAGTGGGCACATAGGATGTAGTGGCTTGTGGTGATGGCTATTAAAGAGAGGGCTCAAAACTCTGGGTGCTGGAGACGCAGTGGTTATCTGAAGGACAGGCAGAGGAGCCAAGAACAGTGCTCTGATGTTATACCAGCTTCTAAAATCCTGCCAGTGCCACAGCTGCTTGGTATTTTAGGTGGATAATTTTGCTGCTCTTATGTGACTTTTCATTATTCTTGAAAAATATCATAGCGATTTTCTCCTTGTGTGACTTTAACACAGTTTGGGAGATAATAGGAACTGGACTTGGCTGCATCCCCAGGCTTACTGTGATTGGGAAAGGACATGATTATGTATGAAAGGAGAAACACATAATCCAAGAGGAAATGGCAAAAAGGAGCACAAGAAATGCTCCCATTAACTCTGTGTATACCTGCTCTATTGTAAATTGTGTTTCGATCAGCCTGATTGCAAAGGCAGAATTTTATAGTGAAAAGGATACATGTTAAAGCTTTTTTTTTTTTTTTGAGATCTCAAAGCTCTAAAGACAAGAAAAAAAAATCTTCATTTTTACTCTGTACTTGCAAAAACTACAATCTAGACAGTTAACATTATAACATTAGTTTGCCAGAACACAAGTAATATTGTTATCAAAGAACATCACAGTCTGGGGTCTTCTTCACTGAAGTCTGTTTTGTTGTTCAGCTCTTCCCTTTCTGGCTAAACCCTTAAGAATGAAAGATTCGATGAAAATATTTTCTTCATAGCTACCTTGGTTCTCCATTTTTCTGGTGTGATAGGAGCTCTAATTATGACTTTGATCCCTGTATTTCAGTGAAAGTTCTGGGCTCCGTATATTTCAATATATGTTTAGAAGATTTTTAATTCTTATTATTATCATTTAATTTTTCATCCCTGCTATTCACGAGGGTGGTTAGAACTTAATGTCTTCTAAGTTCCTCTGAAACAGTGGTCTCTAAAACAATAAAAGTCAAAGAAACAATAGGTGCACTTGTAAAACACCAAAAGCAGCATTACCATCTTCCTTCTGAACAAAATATTTAAAGGGCACTCGGAACGTCTGGGAAGGATGGTCACTCTTGTCTAATTTGCTGCAGTAAGTGCATTGCATGTTAACTGGATGCACACAAGGACTTCTCAACGTTTCATTCTGCTACAGGCATAATTGGAAAGTTACCAATTTCTGTTACAGTCTTCAGCAACTTCAACAGTTCGAGCTCAAGGTAACAGGAAGTTCAGTAATTGTTTCACTGGCTGCTGTAATGTCTTCTCGGGTCAGGACATATACTCATTGAGAAATAAGTATTGAGTGCCATCTAATGTATACACTGTGGTGCATGGACAAAAGCAGCCTAGGAAAGTCTAAAGAATCTCATGATTACAGTTCCAAGCAAGAAAATATGTAGAAAAGGTTGCTATATCTGAAATAGGAATCATTAAATTATGTTGACTCATTGAAAAAATAATTAAGAACATATTCCAGACTATAGGGAGACGTGTATGGACACAAAACTATTGGATAACTTATATTATTGCTTCTGTAGGCTGAATTCATTAAACACATCAGGAGTTCCTTGTATCCTTCTATTCCCCACATGATTTCACAGTGTAACACCTTCTTATCCCACTTCATGTCTTAGAACAGTTAAGCCATTTACAACTTGTAATTTGCTAAATTACTTCTGTTCTTTCCTTCTGGGAGAAAAGTAAATCTTTACTGAGATGTTTGGCAGGGTTAAAAGCTATTATATTGCTGCAGCTCTTTGATCTATAGGCAATTATAATCCCATTAGGTGACAAATTGACTTACCAATTGCCATAGCTTTGTTGGTCCCACATTTCCATCTCCAGTTTTCACCAAAATCAATAGGACTTTTCCCATTGATATCTGGAACTATTTTGTTAAAGAATGATTACAATATGGCCAGGAAAACAATTGTTGTTGTCACTTCAGACCATACAGCCTGAAGAATTCAACCATACAAAGACTAGGTTTAACACTCTATCAAAACTTCTAACATTATAGATACCTATGTAAAGCAATAGCTGGTATGCTTTGAAATAACTAAATGTAACTAAACAGTCTGATCTTACACATATAATGTCTCATAAGTGGTTTTTCAAAAGGAAGCTGGATATTTACAATACCTACCACGGCATAAATTAGTCCTGGGTTTGATATATATAGTTCTAGATATTCTATATATATAGTCCTGATTTGATATATATATAATTTCTCATTTTACATTGCAGATGTAGAAATCTTATCTGTGGAGGTGGTTAATGATATTTGGAGACATCAATAGATGCATTTCCAAAACTAGTATCACTTCATTTAACATTTAGTTCAATTTCTTACATCTGTATCTCTAAGTGCTCCAAAAGCCTCATAAGACTGAATATTGTTAGAAATTCCATAACATGTTTATGATGAAAAAAACTTCTGAGTGTCATCGTGTTAAACGAAAAAAGTAATAGCTCAAAGGAAAACTTCTGGAAAGCCACTGAGAAGGTCTCCAAATGAATCAACAAAATATGAAACTTGGTTTTTAAGAAGGAAAATAACCACTTGAAAGGATAAATGGCTCTTGAAGTGCTTGTTAAGTGCTGTGTACTACATACAGCTATATAGGTACAAAGGGAGAGAGAGGAAAAAAAAACCCCTACTTGCTGCTGTCAGTAAAGAAGCTAATTATCCATGAATCTGTTGCTGTTTGTACACCTGAAGTGAAAAGTATAGAAAGAACTAGTGCATCCAATTTTACTGACTCTGGGCTGCAATGGCCTTACTATGCAGGGAGGTTGGAAAACACACAGCCACATACCCACAAACCTGCTTAAAATTCTGAATACACTTAACCTAGTTACATAGTAAAAGTAACACATTAGAGTTGACTGCTGAGCTGCAGCAGCAAAGTGTGGTGAATGGCAAATAAAAGAGGAGTGCTCCTTCTCTGCCAGAGGAACTGGGGGACTTGCTGGTGCTACCCAGTGGCACTGCCCAGGTGCAGCGTCCTTACCCATGGAAACGGGGATGGAGAGATCCTGCTTTTTCACTTCTTCCTCTACCCCTGTTCCTGCAGGGGCTGTGATTGTCCTTTATACCATCTTGTTATCTCCTTTGTGCTATCATGCTATACAGGTTGTTTTACAAGCAACTCATACATGTTCTTTATTGTCTATGTTGTACTTAGGCCACGTTCTGCCTTGCTCTCAGGACTGTGTTGCTCAATGAGCAATAGTATTGTTGGTTCCTCTGCTACCAACCTAGGCTTGGGGTCTTGGTATAGACCAGGTGAAGGATTGATTGCTGATAAACAGGTACTATTTTACTATAACAGATCTGTTTGTGTTCATTAACAGTACAATTTTTGTTGCCCTTGAGGTGGAAAAAAATTCCAGCTTTACAGAGATAGAAATTATTTCCATTTTATTGTTTTCATCGATGAAAGAGATGCAAGAATGAACTAAAAAAACATATGTCAGAAATCAAGCAACTATTTTAGGTTAATATTATATACTAGACATTGTCATAACACGCAATGTGTTATAATATTTGTGCATTTGAGAGGACAGCTTACTAGAAGTGGTATAGTGCTAGAAACAGGCTTAGCAGTCAAATCAAAATCAACACGTAACCAAGTAAGTTGGGAGTGGAAGAGATTTACTGTTGAGACATCAAAATACCAGGTGTGAATGAGTCATGAACTCAAATCAGGACTGAATCACGACTCAATAAATACCATGTGCCTTCTTAACACAAATGAAACACTAAGAATTCCACAGCTTACAAGCCAAAGCAGAACAATTGATAAACTCCTTTGATGAAAGCTTGGTTTCCATAGAGAGATGAAGTAATTCATCAAGATAGCTTTTGCTGACATTTGCTATCAAGCTAAAGTGAGTTTTTAATGTGAAATAATATGTTTATCAGAGTAATTGGTTTGGCTGAAAAAATTAGGCAAACATTTTTGGCTTTTTCACGTTTAATACAGGCTTGGCACACTTTAAAGCTAAGCAGAAACTGAAAACATTTGTTTAGGGCCTAGGTAGACAGGTATTGGTGAGGTCATCTCTGAGAGCAAACACGCTTGATGATTGTGGAGTAGATTGTATATTTTCAGAGGAAAAGAGCAGGGAAGGAGAGGTAGAGAAATAAATACGGTAAGGTAGTTATCTTCTGGATGGAAGAAAAATACATAATTTCTATAATAATTTATCAGAGCAGACGAACATAACAGTGTATCCTAAAAGCAATATCACTACTGAGTTTGCTTTTTGTGTATCCAGTAGAATTATTAATCTTAGTTCCCAAGATCACTGAAAAAATATGATTTGTCTGTTTCCTCTGAAGATAAAGTCTTAGAGATCAGAAATAGAATGATTTTTCTTTTTCTAGAAATGTTAATCTTTGTTATGTAGCCCTTTACAGATGTCTTGGAGTGTTCATCCAAACACGAAAGGGACTCTGATGTTGTGTATGCTATTTGATAACTGAGTATGACTGACACAGCGCTTTGCCTCCAGAAACCGCTACTAGGCATTCACTCCCCAGTACACATAAAACTTGTGTAGGCTAACACTGATAGACACTGAAAGAAGAACAGAAACTCCGCATCATGGGGGGAGAAGTGCTATTCAATCTCTTGCCATAGGATGTAAAAAATTTGAAATAATATGTGGAGAACAGTGAGCATCATAGTGGTTTAGAAAGGAGCTGGAGCTTCACCGCTACAGCTGTCAGAAGGTGAGAGAGTTGCAATGCCCAGAACAAAGAAGAGGAATCCGTATGCTCATTCACTTACCCATGAACCAAGCTCCAGAAGTGTCCACCCATGATTCATGCAGATGAAGATGATGGTGTTACACTCAAAATCTTGTTTGTGCACAAAGAGGAAGCACATCTTAAATTTATATAAAGCCGGGAATTTATTGCTATAGTAATTGAAATTATTAGCCCAGATCTAATTATTAAAGAAAAAGCAGAATACAGTTATAATGTAGAGTACAGTTTTAGTAATAGAACCATTAAAATTGCTGTACGCTCACTTAGCTTCTATACCTTCTCTGATGTCACACTCATCATTCCCCTGCTCCTCCTTTTTGAAGCTGTCAGCTTCCATCTGGCAGCGGTGGGTTGTGAGCTGTCAACATCTGGAGACCTTTTTCAGGAGAAACATGATGTTCATGTCAATGCTTTCTTCTTCCTCGTGTTAGGGTCTGTGTGAGGTGTATCGAAAGCCTTGTGGCAGATACTGGATTTGAGGAGACAGAGACACTGAGAAGCCCACGTTTGGAGGTTACGCTACCTGCTTGGCCTTGCTTTTATCTAACAGCACAGCACGGAAGTTCTCGTGAGGATGTCCTTCAGGAAGAAGTTGTTTTCTCACACAGAAATTATATAATAGCTCAGATGATAAAAAGTGAGCACACCTCTCAATGCATGGGATTTGCTCTGTTCTGCACTACACACTGGGGGGAAATCCATCCAAGCTCTGTCCAACGCTGTACAAGTGTAGGGTGCCCAGCATCTGACAGGACATGAGATTACTTGTTACCTGTATTCCTCTTCTCCTTATATATTATTAAGCAACTACCTTATTAATGCCTTTGTGGTTGGACCTTCCTTATCCAGGTAGAACGCTGCACTGGCTCTCTTATCTCAACCCCTGACTTCATGCAGAATATGAAGTTTTTTCTACATGTTTGCTAACGTCCATTTGCACCTTCATCTGTCTTCATTGTTCTGCACCTCCATGTTACATCCAAATTTACTGTACGCAATTACTTTAGCATTTGTTAGACATAAAATTCAAGATGTGTTTGTACTCCTTGTTACCGCTAAAACCCGTTTTGTTCAACTCCAAACATACTGGTGAGTTCAAACAAAGCTGCAGGTCAAAAGTAGTTCAGACAGAGCAAGCCAGACAAACCTCAATTCTGAGGCCTAGAAAACTTGGTACAATGATTTAATAATGTTTACTGCTGCCTTTTAATATTTCTGGTGAACTTACACTTAAAAAGGTAAGCAGGGTGTTTGGGGTTTTTTGAGGTTAAAATATTCCAAAAGAAACAGTAACACGAAAGGCACAAGGAAAGGTGCAGAGCATGAGCAAGTTGTAGGCCATTCTGATTTGGTGCAAAATGTTGGTTTGCAGCATGGGTAGCTTTACAAGAGAGGAGGTTCTGGAATGGTCCCAAACCTCCCAAAGCAGTCATGGGTTGAGTGTTTTACAGACCCAAATTTATCCTGAAATCAAGCATGCTGCTTGATGTATCAGTCCAAAATATCTGTCTGGTTCCGTCGTTATTAGTTCATAAGAGCTACCAGTATTTGGATCAACCTATCTTCAGTAGGGTCTTACTACTTTCAATATGTGAACTAAAAATGAAACAAAACCACACTTACTGAAGTAAAATAAGATAAAGAACAGAGCAAACCAAGGAAACCAAACTCTGTATTATGTACCGGACTCACTTATTCATATGAATATTTTCCTGTAAAGAAAACAAACAAACAAACTCCCAAAACCAGAGAAATTTAAGACACCTCCAAAACTGAAACAACATCAGCACTCAATACCATATGGGTAGACTTTCTATTAATTTTAAACGTCTAAGGTTTAAAATTTCTGTATAGCAGTGTTAAAATATGTACTTCTGCTCTTCAGTTGAATAAACCACAAATCCAAGTTTTCTGGAGTTATGGCACCATCTCGTGGCAAGATGGAGTGTTTGCTTGCAATTGATAAAGCATTTTTAATCAAATCAAAATGATATCTAAGTGCTGCCTCTGACGTTTCCATCTCCAGCTCATTTCCAGTTACCAGAATTCCCAGCTGCTTCTGGTACATTAGTCGTGGCTGGAGGAGCAGGTCCATATTATCTGCAGCTTTTTACCAAAAGAAAAATTAAAACAGAAACAGCATTATTATATGTATCTATGATTAATGATTTTTTTTTGACATAGAATTTACTGGCAATGGTCTATCACATCTTCACAGTCACCAGTGAGCTGTTAACATAGTGTTCTTGCTTTTTGGAACTGTAGAAATTATAGATTTAAACTGACTAAAGCTGTGGAGGACTAGAATGAGTATTCAAATGGTAAAATCTGGTAAGCACCAATTTTTCAGGGAAAATGTTGGATGTTCCATCATTTTGGTTGTTTAAAAATGTACATGATTATATGCACAAAATTACCTTCGTAGGAGAGACAAACTAATATCTGGTCTTTTGCCTTCTTAATTTCTGTGACCTGTAATATGCCTCATTTGCATCAATAATATCAATTTTGTGCAAGCTGAAATGAAAGAAGTATGTGATAATTTTATTAACATATGTTTAAAGAAAATTCTTGCTAGATGTAGCCATTTATGAGTGGAGTATGATGTTTTCTCATCCATGTGTCCAAATGCAGATGTAGCAGCACTGACCTGAGATAGCTGAGGCTTTTGTCAGCACACTCATATTGACTCTTTGGATATTTTCCCACACAATTGTATTTTTCATTGCAAGAAGAACGGGTGAAATTTCTTATTAAAATGATAAAATCTTATTCAGTAACTATGTTTTTATGAATATTTCAGTTTGTTATATCTTCTCTGTAAAGAAAATTCTAGGATCTAATTTTGTAAAAATTATTTTATAATTATGTGTTTACTTATAAGTGAAAAAAATAATTTACAATTCAGATATATTCACTGATGAGTGGTTTGGGTTGTCCTCCACACCATCTCAAGCTTGTAAAAAGGAACACTACGAGCTAGCACAGGACCTTAGAAATACGTTCAACAAATTCATGTATTGATTACCACTTATTTATGCTAAGTCCATGCCTCAGAATTCTTGATCTAAAGAGTTTCTTACACATTTTTAATGGAAAAAAAAAAAGTTATCAATTTTTAGAAGGTTAGATCCACTCACAGACCTTACTATATTTCCACATAACATTTTATTCAGGCAAAAATACAATTTTACATTTGTTTAATTTTTTACTTACAACTAAGTTCCAGACTCATCAGATAGGGTAGCTTCTCCCCCTGAAGCTTATTGGATGTTACAAAACTTGCTCTGCCTGATGAGTAAACCTGAGGGCAATGCTGCTTTCGCCGCTGCCATCTGCTGCTTACTTTAAAATCAACAGCCTTTAAATATCAGGAAAAAAAAATGAGGTGAAACCTAGAGTTAGCATTCTGAGTTTCACAAATCCTAATAAAGAATGTAAGAATTGCAGATTACAACTAGTCTTTATTCTAAATAAAATGTAAAAATTATTTAACTGGGTTCTTCTAGGTAGTTACATCATTGTTAATAACATTTAAAATATGTGGAAATTAATAGAAGTGTCTGCACAAAGCGATTTTCCATAAAATAGTTATTAATGTTTGTTTTTAGTTTATAGTTTTAGAAAATCTTATTTTTTTCCTTTGTCACCATATTTATATCACCATAAGATATAGTCATGTTGTCTTCATCTTTAACTGGTGTCTTCTAAATAAAAATGATAGTATATGTTTGTGGAGAGTGTTCCAGATTTATGTAGCCCCTGGGTTTTCTTCCTCAGAGAGGTTACTCCCTCGTTTATTCCTTATTCTCATAGCTCTAGACTCTTGCCCAGTCAGCATTCTTCAGATTCTTTTGAAGTTTGAATCAAGTGTTTCGAAGACTGGCTGATACTGGAAATGTATCACAGATCCAAGACTATCATTAAAAAATAATACTAAAATGCAGAACACTAGGGAGTCTTGGTAATAATTAATGTCTTTTCTACAAATAAAAATAGCTGTTTAAAAATTTTATTATTGCTGTTCTGGCTAACAAAATGAAATCAGCAACTTCTGCACAAAACCCAAAGTTTCCATAATCTCAGTCCTTTCTACTTTCTTCTATAAACACCAGAAAAAGTACATTCTTCAAAAATCTATACTTAGAACTATTGAAATGTGTTTTTAAAGCCCATAATGTATCTGTATCTGGTTCCTTGCAAGGGTAACCGCTTAACAGTGTGAATACACACAAATAAAACAGTAACATAGATAGAGACACAATCATATCACTTCTGCGGGCACCTTTCTGGGTGGGTAGTACTTCTTAACACCTAGGTCAGTTGGGCTGGACTGAGGAGGAGTATTTAGAGTACTTTTTCTCTTAACAAGTAAGACCCCACTTAATTTTTTGTTAAAGCTTAATTAATCTACAGCATAAATTTTTAAAGTCAGGGTTTACATTTGATTCTCACAAACCAATATATATTATATATATAAAAAACAATAATCATAGAATCATAGAATGGTTGGAGTTGGAAGGGACCTTAAAGATCATCAAGTTCCAACGCCCCTGCCATGGGCAGAGACACCTCCCACTATTCCAGGTTGCTCAAAGCCCCATCCAGCCTGGCCTTGAACACTTCCAGGGATGGAGCATCCACAGCTTCTCTGGGCAACCTGTTCCAGTGTCTCACCACCCTCGCAGTAAAGAATTTCTTTCTGGTATCTAATCTAAATCTCCCCTCTTCCAATTTAAAACCATTGCCCCTTGTCCTGTCACTGCACTTCCTGACAAAGAGTCTCTCTCCACCTCTCCTGTAGGCTGCCTTCAGATATTGGAAGGCTGCTATGAAGTATCCCCGGAGCCTTCTCTTCTCCAGGCTGAACAACCCCAGTTCTTTCAGCCTTTCTTCATAGGAGAAGTGCTCCACCCCTCTGATCATCTTTGTGACCCTCCACTGGACCCGTTCCAATAGGTCCATGTCCTTCCAATGTTGAGGACTCCAGAGGTGGACACAGGACTCCAGGTGGGGTCTCATGAGCGCAGAGTAGACAGGTAGAATCACCTCCTGCAACCTGCTGGCCACACTTCTTTTGATGCAGCCCAGGACACGGTTGGCTCTCTGGGCTACCAGTGCACACTGCCAGCTCATGTTGAGCTTCTCATCCATGAGCACTCCCAAGCCCTTCTCCTCAGGGCTGCTTTCTAGCCATTCTCTGCCAAACCTGTATTTGTGCCTGGGATTGCCACGTCCCAGGTGCAGGAACCTCCACTTGGATTGGTTGAACTTCATGCAATTTGCATGAGTCCACCTCTCAAGCCTGTCCAGGTCCCTCTCTTGTTAAACTTTTAAGAAGAGTAGTTCCAATAGCACTCTGGATTTGAGCAATATTGTGAATGCTGCAGTGGCTGCTGTTATGTAGAGGTTAAAATAAGTGCTGTAGCTCATGAACTTTGTTCTGGTGGCTGGTGAGGAGATATCTTATGAGCACTACCTCATTGAGATAAGTCCACCAAGGCACTTCTGCCACTGTTACTGCCTTCTATCTTTAATCGCAAATTCGAGTGTTTAGTGAACAGGCTTTGTACGTTAGACATCAAGCAGGAATCTGCAGAGGGCGATTCAGAACAATCTGTTTAAACTTTTGATCCTGTTAGACATTCACATTTAAAGAATAATAATTTAAATAAGAATGAGTGGGAAAGACCAGCCTGGCAAGCTATGTTTCAGCAATTTTTTTCTTGAGGAGTGTAGAGAATCTTCTTAAACTTGTATCAGTCATGTCTATGGAGCCTGAGCTCACCCCAGCCCCCCAAAAGACATTAAAAACCAGTCATTTCTTGTCCAACCCATGCGTAAGGGCTACGAGCGCTCCCACACCCCTGTGGGAGGTCTGACCAGGCAGCTGGGGCTTGGGGCAGTGCAGGGCAAGGGCCTGCTGAAGTTAGTAAAGAAGAAAAACCTGTTTTCCAGACCTTGATGAGAAGCAGGTAGAAAAAGGAATATGAACCTTGATCATTCACACTTCAGATGAGTGCCTAGTTCTGGTTGAATGCACAACAATACCAGCTCCTCTATCTTTCCCAGTCCACCACAGGTGTCTGAATCTATGGTTTTTAACTTCTGCTCTTGAGAAAGGTAAAGTGCCTCCCTCCAGCCTGGAATTTAGTGCCTGAATTGTTGAAGTGTGATAAGTCTTTTTTGATAATAAAGAGTTACAGTATTTAAAAACAGTAATAGTGGTGTGTTTGTTTGTTTTTTAATTTGAAAACTGTTACAACTTTTTTTTTAGATCTTTAAAGAAATTTTTATTTTATAGATCTTCATATTGATCCACACCTAGCTTGATTGGACTTTAGGATTCTCTGTTGAATCCTTGTAGATGTATCATGTACATGTAAAATGTATCATGTATAAAGATGTAAAATAAAGGTTAAATTTTTGCATAATTGGAAAACGTCCTGAACCCACTAGAGACTTGTCTTAAAATTAAATCTAGTGAGTAATTACAAATGAGTCACTGGTAGTGTCTTTTTTCCCGTCTATAAGCAGAGGCCTCAAGAGTATAAGCGTAGTATCACATCAGGAGTCCTAAGGGCACAAAAACAAATCTCATCTGCTGTGCTACTGCTCACTGAAGCAATGCAGCCCTGAGAGCAGGGAAGAACCTGAGCTTACTCTGGCAGAAACAACAAGGAACATGTGCTCATCACATGTGAAACATCCCATATAGCATGAAAGCACAAAGAAGAAAACAAGAAGGTATGAAGGACAAACACAGACCATGCAGGAACAGGAGCAGAGGCAGAAGACGGGGAGCAGGAGGGCTCCAGCCCCTGTTCCCTGGGTAAGGATGCTGTCCAGGTGCAGCATCCCTACCCACCTGCACCTGCTGGGTACCTGCAGCAGATCCTCCAGCTCCTCTGGCAGAGAAAAAGTGCTCCTTTTTTATTTGCCATTCACCACATTTTGCTGCTGCAACTCCACAGTCATCTCTAACGTGTTATCTTTTACTATGCAACTAGGTTAAGTGTATAAGAATTTTAAGCAGGTGTGTGGGCGTGTGTGTGTGTGTTTTGTGCCCCAGCCTCCCCACGCAGTGACTGATAGCACAGTGCCAAATCAGAGCAAACTTGGATGCATCACATCTTAAAAGTAGTCAGGTGGCACTGGCAGAAATGCTGCTGCTTGGTGTTGTTATAGCAGGAATGGTTTTAAGAGCTTCAGAAAAAAAAAAAAGAAGCCAGTGAATTATTTTCACTTGCTGCATTAGCATCCATCAGTAATATTAAATACATAGAACTGAAAGGATCAGCTTAAATCTTTCACCTCTTGATGCTCTTTTCCCAAATGCTGATTTACTTTAAAAAAAATAAATATATGGAACATATTTTACAGAGAGTCTGTTTTTTTTCTATTCGGAATATGTAAAAAAGATGTGCCTATGAAAAATTTTTAAGGTAACTCAGTGATATAAGGAAACATTTTTCCCACGGGCATCAAACTTCATAATATTGTTGCATGACCCCTTCATTAACACTACAATCAAATATTTTTTTCTGTTTCTCTTGGCTCTTTTGTTGACCTATATACTAACAACTACTTCATTATTTAAGTGATGATATTATGTGATTAAAACTTGCCTTTGAGGGCTTATTATAATGATTAATATTGCCCTTTGGAGTTTCTACGTAGGCCAATTGTTTTACTATGCCCTCTAACATTTACTCTTTGTGTTGACCATACCAAGACGTAGACACTAAGGTTAATGATAACACTAAACTTAATTTCACCCTCACTGTTACGTTTGAGAAGCCTCAGGGCTTCAGAACAACACGATCTGTAAAATCATGTTGAACCTAAAGATCTTAAAAAGCATCATGGTAGGAATGAGAAAATACCTCCTACTCCAAACACAAGAAAACCTTACACAATTTTGAGGCCTTTTTATTGATTTCAGTAAGCTTTTAATGTATTCAAGCTAATTTATTTTTTTCCCAGCACATCATTAAGAAAGCAGAGACTTGCTTTTCTATTCTCATGTAAATCTGTATGTAAATGTTGCTGTAGTGCACATCACCGGACACCACTCTTTCATTAAGCCATGTTTCCTTGGCATTCTTAATAATTCTGCAATATATTTGTTCTTGGGAATACTTGTTCCAGGATTGTCAGTATTCTATCATTTAAAACAGTATTTTTTAAGCTGTATTTGAAAAATAAAAAATAAATTGGCTGTTTATTTGGTTTTGTGTTTCTGAGCTTTCAGAGTTCATGCTGTGCATGTTTTATGCCTCTTTACTACGCTATGTGATTTGAAATATGCTAAAAGTAATTGAAAGCACATACAGCTGCTTATCAGAGAAAGCCTGGCCTTTCAGCAAAACGAGGAAAAAGAGGTTCATTTCAGGTAGCTTTAGATGTTACCACGATACCCCGAATAGCTAAGATGAATCCATTTTGTGTGAGTGGTATTAAACTGACACAGTCTGGAGCTCGGAATTCTTTTCCTAAAGCAACATCATACATATCATATAGTATCAATTAGCCTGTCTGTCAGGAACAAAGGATTTCAGACCATGCACAGGAATTATTTTCATTGAATCACATCACTCTTGTCTGCTTACCAGGCAGGTCCTAAAATTGTAGTGTTCCCTTAGCTTGCAATTTTGTGATGATAGTTAAGACTTCCAAAGTGGGATTCATTTTACCCAAATCTAAATGCCTACATTGCAGGCATCTGAGACTGCATTGCTCTTCTATGCTTGAATATAGAGTTGATCTAAGCTATACAGGTGAGGAACCATTGTCATATGCTGGCTGGAGACAAGAAGTGAGGAGTTTCATCTGTAGGATATACAACAGAACTAGAAAGAAAAAACTCTTGGTGGAGCAACAGTATAGAAACGACCAGCATTAACTAAACAAAAATGACATCAAGTGAATTCTAGTAGGAAAGCTGTTGAAAAGTTTGCGTGCCTGCATCCCTCTATCTATAATACGATAATGAGAAGAAAAAAGATAAAACAACCCAAACCTAAGTTCTACTGTGCCCTGAAGTCATACTAGATGAGATTGAGAATAGAATATAGTTTTAACAAACCAAGTCTTACCTTTCAAGTAGCTAATTTTTATTTTTTTTATTCCATCTTCTGAGTGCCTAGGATGAAGCAAGAATGAAGCGCCCTCAGGTTTTAAAAGCTCCTCCAAATTCTCAGGGTCATTGATGAAAATGAGCCTGTTCTTACCACTGTCAATTAGAGCAGAGACTGCAAGCAGCTGTGAGCAGTTACCCAAATGGGTTCAGCCCAAACCTGCTTCAAAGACAGCATGCAAGCTCCAGGCACTTGCTGTCAGCATGAATGCTTACTGCTCTTCAGTTGGGGTTTCCTGTCTGGCCTCTTTCTTTAGACACAAAAAAAAACATTCCAGGTTTTATTAATTTCACTTTCAGAACACAGTGTTGAAATGAGATTTTCTTTTATTTCATTTCCCCTTAGAAGAAGGAACTGAGTTAAGGTTTATCATTTACAAAGGAAATATGAGAAAGTCATGGTAACTTCAAGACCTTTAGAAAGAGGCCTGTAGCTTTTCTGTGTCTCAGCTCCTCCACCTGTGAAAGAAAAGGAATAGCACTTCTGTACTTTCTGTAGATTCCATAGATGAAAAAGCTTTTGAGTTTTTATAAGAATCTTTGTTGTTCTTGATAAGTCTTGAAATGTAACTGGCTGAAAAATCATCCATTTTCTTGTGCTCTCACTAGGATGCAAATGTTTCCTGGCATTATCAGGACCTGCTTTCAAATGTCCTGTTTCATGAGCATAACAAAGTCTAAAAGTATCAAATTTTGATTCTTCTGTATTTTGAAATGCCAATCATGGAAAATTAATTTTGAGTTAGATACAGAAATAGTGATTGGATGTACACATCCAATCCCCATTCTCTAGCACCTTTACTTCCACACTTTTTTTTTTAAAGAGTTTTAAATATATATAATGGAAAGTTATCTTATTATTTCCTGCTTTGTATTTATTGCATTGCTATTCTTCATAGATTAGGTCAATTAGTGTTTAATACATATTTGGAGCAGGATTTTAAATCTTTATATATAACAGTTCTCTGTCATTTTCTGATGTGGGAGTGGGAGATGTTGGAGTCATTATAGCTCCTGCTTGTAGGATTAGGAGAAAATGTTTGTTCAAAATCCTCTGTGAATCCCTTAAATCCTCAATTTAATAGCATTTTTCTTGTTCGTATGATGAGTTGGCAACCTGAATTATTAAACAAAACCATTACTGTCTTTTATTCTTAAGCATACGCACACATGCCATAAACTCAGAAATTTAGTAATTAATTACGTTATTTCCAATTATTGATTAGAAAGAAATTAATCGAGGTCTTTCTATGAGTAAGAGGAGGTAGAATCACTATCCAGTGAACAGACCACTTTTAGAAAAATATAGAGAAATGATCATCATTCCAGTAGGAAGTTTAAATACTGTATGTTCTCTCATAAAAAGAAGACTATAGGGGGTTTAGGCCCTGGACTAGTCCCATTCCACTCTCACCACAATGGGGCAGCTCTTCTTTATCTAGATGACTGTTGCATCCCACTTGTAGTTGATTGTCCCACTGGCTATTTCTTTTTGGCACAGAGGCTCCCAGAGCAGGAGAGAAGATGTAGGACAGTGCAGCAACGTTTCACCACTAAAGTCCCACACTGCAGCTTGACCCTGTCTTTGAACACAAGAAAGTGAATTAGTTTAGAAAAAAATGAAAATTACAGTCTTTGTATATGAAAATCAAATATGTCATCAACTAAAATAACTCTGAAATTAAAGCTAATTTCTGAAAGTCTCCTGTTCCTTACTGAGTAGGAATCTTCTGTGTACCATATCTATTCCTGGCACCAATAATATGGTGGGAAGAGTAGTCTAAGGAGAGTTTGTGTTTTGGCTTCAGGTCTCAAGAAAACAATGAACAAAATGCACAACCTCTCCTTAGAGATCTCCCACATCTAATGCCAGAGACTGCTCTGAATAGGTGATTTTGGCAGTTACTTGTTTTGGGACACTTAAGCATGAATCAGTTAGTTCCACATGGCCTACAAGGAAAAGGGTGAAACTGTCACTGTTTAGTTTGTTTTTTGTTTTTTTTAAACAAGTACAGATACACTATAGTATACTATGTGCAGCTAGTGGGAAAGCATGTATAGTTTTGGCCTGCATGAATCAGGCAGTAGATAGTCCTTATCCTTGTTCTACCTTATTACTTTCTATTTGCCTTTTGGACCAGAAAGCACAATGACCATTGGTGGATTAGTAACTTTTAAACAGGAGTAGACTTCTATATTCCAGCTGGCGTAGGCAATTTAGTAAACAGGTTTTGTAGCTCTTCGATGTGAAAGATTTATATTGGCCAACAGTGAATTACACTCAAGAGCACTGGGACCGCACTTCTGTCAAACAATGGACACTGCTCACTTCCTTCTTTGTACAGAAGCACTTCATCTCACAAGGACAAATAAACCCTTGCTGCGATTGAGACGGGACATAGCTTGATGCAAGCAGAGCGTCGATTTATTGTAGCTTTTCACATACTTTTATACAAACCAAAAACTGCACACTCAGATTCGGGGACAGCGTGTTCCTTGCTGATTGGTCGGTTCTCTTGCACAGGATACTTGCTAGCTGGCTAATGTCAAATGCCAACATTATCACAGTTTTTTCAAACTTGTCACAAAACACACTGTTTTATAGTGATTGATCACAAAGTAAACACTCTCTGTTCCTCCTTAATTATCTCCTAACAAAGAGCAGACACTCTTTGTTCCTCCCAGGCTAGGCTGTTATCTTACTCCCCCCAGGGCTTGTGTCTGACAAGCTCTAACACATCTTCCCTTATCAATTGAACAACACTGGGAGTCCTTCTAAGGCGGACTGGGTTACTGCCTTCATCTCCCCCTTCCTGTTGCACAAGAACCTTTTTTACAGAGTTTGCTATCAGTCTCTGCACACATTGAAACAAGGAAGGCAAACAAAGCACTAAAAAGATAAAAACAGTTAAAGCATATACAATTGTTTTAACTAAACTTCTTAACCATCCTGATAGTCCCCAACCTCCAAAAAGTTTATCTAGCCAATCCCAGCTGTCGTCTTGACGGAGTTTGGAGACCCCGTCCTTAAATTGCTGAATGCTAGCGTGGATTGACTCCGAGTGATCAGAAAGATTCATACAACACATACCTTCAAAATCCTCACAGCCATGCCCTTGCGCTAAAAGCAAAAAGTCTATAGCAGCTCTATTTTGCAGCATAGTGTGGTGAACACTATCTACATCTAATAAAAAACCAGGTAACGCCTTGCTGGTAGCGTTTGTTTGCTTAGCAAGCCAGCAATTCGTGCCCTGTGGTAAGTAAAAGCCTGGCTATATCAATTTCCTTTTCTAAACAAGTATCACACCAGCGTCTAGCAAGTGTTGCTCGATGCCACCATTCCCTCTCACAAATACAACATGTACACAACACTCAAGGGTCACGAGTTTTGCATAAGGCACAAGTGATTCCCTCAATAGACACTTCTTTACAGTTATTCATATAGCTCTTCCTTGTTTGTAGCGCTCAATCCCTGTTGTCCTGTTCCTCTTCAGGGGATCTACCCGCTTGTTGCTCAAAAGTCTGGTCGAGAGGTTGATCCAAAGACTGGTTTGGAGGGTGATCGGGGTTCTCGCCGGGTGCTTGTGGTAGGGATTCACGGAAGGGTTGTACACTCTTTGCCGGGATCCATCTAGGGCCTTTCTCTGTGGAAACACAAGCATAGCCTCTGCCCCATGTGATAAGGGGATAGGGTCCCACAATTTTACCTGTTTCTGGATCGCGGACCAGTACTGGTGGCTTAATTAGTATTTCAAGTGAAGTATTCGTATTGAAATGACGGACTATAGGAGGATTGCTGTCCAACAGGGAACAGTTCAAACAATTAAAAACATATAAAGCTTTCTGTAAGCGTTCCTCGGGGGTAGCGGTCCCTACTCCCCCTTTTTGTTGTTGCAATAAACGTTTTAAAGAGTGATGAGAGCGTTCAATCAGAGACTGACCTGTAGGAGAGTGAGGGATACCAGTGATGTGACTGATTCCCCAAGAATCAAAGAAATTTTTTATCGCGGCTGAGATGTACGCAGGGCCATTGTCCGTTTTAATTTGAGAGGGTATGCCCAAAGTGGCAAAAGCACGCATCAGATGCTTTCGAACATCACGCGCCTTTTCTCCTGTATGGCAGGAGGTGAATAATGCACCAGAAAAAGTGTCAATAGAAGAGTGAATACACTTTAAGTGGCCAAATTCTGAAAAGTGGGTAACATCAGTTTGCCAGAGTTGCAAACTCTGCAGTCCCCTGGGATTAACCCCTCCCGCCACAGACGGAAAGGAGTGTTTTTGGCAGTCAGGACATACAGCAATAATATTAGTTGCTTGCTTAGTGGTGAGGCCAAATTGTCGTTTAAGACCCCCAGCATTCTGGTGAAAAAAAGAGTGGCTGAGTTTAGCCTGCGCTATGCGATCCGGTAATACCTGTACTGGTAATGTAAGCATATCGGCTTGTCGGTTTCCTTCTGCAATAAAACCAGGTAAAGAAGTGTGAGATCTGACATGCATAACAAAATAAGGGTGAGGGCGAGAGTCCAAAAGAAAAATAAGTTCCTGCAATAAAACAAATAGCTCAAAATGTGAGACATCACGCAATACAGATGCCTCAGCTTGTTCGACAATCCCTGTAACATAAGCTGAGTCAGTAATTATGTTAAGAGGTGTAGACCATTTTCGAAAAGCTCAGACAACCACAGTCAGTTACTATTTGAGGAGAGCCTGGCACAGTTTCTACATCTGAGTCCCATTGTCCACGTTGGTCATCCCACCAGAGGATAACTGATTTATGCGAATTTCCAGATCCGTTCGTGAAACACGGTAAGGGCTTGTAAAGGCTGGTTGCTTCTTTTTGGCTTGGGCATAAGATGAAAGACAACAGTAAACAGCTTATGAGAAGGCAGGTGAGAAGTAAGCTGACCCGCATAGCCGGCTATCGCTATGCTGAAGGTGTCTGATTGTTGGTGGAGTCACTGTAAATAAGCATTTGCTACGGGTAAACAAATACAGGTAAAATCCATTCCTGATAATGTTAACAAGCGCTGTCGGGCTCGAACGATCAAAAAAGCAAACATTTCATGTTGTGTTAAGATAGTCTTTGTAGGTTGATTCGGTAAAAAGACCCATTCAATAATCAACAGCGGGTCTGGTTTCTGAATATCCCATTGAAATATCAGCGCATGAGGTTGTTGGACAGGATTTAAAATAATCAAATAGAAAGGCAACTCAAGTGCCCAACAATATGCTTGCCTGTGGGTGATTGCCATGGCAACTTTCTGTAAAGAGTCAGTAGCTTCCGGATTAAGGCTTCCAGGGGCACACAAGTCCGAACTCCCCTTAAGCAAATCAAACAAAGGGCCTAGGTCCGCGTCAGAAATTCCCAACAGTGGTCGGACCCAATTGATTGTCCCCAGCAGTTTCTGCACATCATGCAGGTTTTTTACATCCATCTGTATCTGTAAGGGCTGAGGAACAATGGTTTGAGCCCTTATACGCCACCCCAAATATTTCCATGGTGGTGTTTTTTGAATTTTCTCTGGTGCAATACAGAGGTCTGCCGATTTAACAGCAGCCGTGACAAGGGCCACAGCTTCCTCCATGACCTCGTGATGTTGTGCAGCCACTAAGATATCATCCATATAATGACACAATAAGACACCGGGCATTGCGGCTCTGACCGGACTAAGTACCTTAGCCACATACCATTGACCCCCCCATCAGTGGGGCTATTCTTCATTCCTTGTGGTAGCACAACCCACTGATATCTTTGCAATGGGGCTTGCATATTGACGCTTGGAACTGAAAAGGCAAATTTAGGACCATCGTCTGGATGCAGTGGGATGTTAAAAAAGCAGTCTTTGAGATCAATAACAGTCAAATGCCAATCTCGAGGGATCATAGTGGGGGACGGGAGCCCATGTTGTAGAGCCTCCATGTCCTCCATAGCGTCATTGATTTTTCTAAGGTCATGGAGCAGGCGCCACTTGCCAGTTTGTTTTTTAATAACAAAGATAGGTGAGTTCCACGGACTGGTAGAGGGCACAATATGCCCTTTTGACAGCTGTTCTGTAACCAATTCTTGGAGGGAGCGAAGCTTTTCCAGTGGTAGGGGCCATTGATCAACCCAAACGGGGGTATCAGTTTTCCAGGTTAATTTCAGGGTGTCGCGCACCTCAATGGCCCCAGCTAAAAATGTGTCCGAATGGACATCCCCCACTGGGACAGCACATCACGTCCCCATAGAATCATAGGAACGGGTAGCACAAAGGGCTTAACAGAGGCTATATGCCCCTCCGCACCCTGTATCTGAATTAGCTCCAAACTTTGGTGGCTATTCCCGGTTCCTCCGATTCCTGCCAATGTCTGAGAAACATTAGCTAAAGGCCACTGTGGGGGCCATTTAGCTTGAGAGATAACCGTAACATCGGCTCCCGTATCAATAATTCCGCTTAATACCACTTGGTGGCGCCCGCGAGTAAGGGTACATTGACATATAGGCCGCCGTTGTGAAATAGACTGTACCCACAAGATTTGTGGATCCCCTGTAGATCCAAAACTTCCCTGCCTCTGTTGATGAGGCTGGTTAAGGGTAGAGGGACACACTTCTTTGGGAATTAACACTAACTGTGCAATGCGGCTGCCTTTCCACACGGTACAGGGGGGAAACGGGGTCCATGCCATGATTTTAATTTCATTAGTACTGTCAGCATCGATGACCCCTGGTAACACAAAAAAGTCCTGTCAAAGTTGTAGATGATCTCCCCAACAATAACGCCTGCGTCTTAGGGGGTAAAGGACCCAAAACATCGGTTGACAATAAATGAACAGAGGAATCGAGTAACGTTACTGTGTGGGCAGTTGCTGGGTCCAATCCGGCGCTCCCTGCAGTTGCTGGGCAAAGGCTTGAGGCACCGCCGCTTCTCTCCGCGGGGGTTGGAGTGTTGGCTGCCGAACTTGTGTCTGCGCGCGCCGCTGTCCCACGCTCCGCGATCGGTTTCCCTGTATCGGTTGTCCCTGGAAGTCATACTTAGATCGACATTGATTAGCATAGTGACGCCCTTTTCGACACCTAGGACAGACCCCCGGGGCCAGGGGTCTGGTCCCAGCATTGGCAGCTAAACAATTCTTTTTTAGGTGACCGGGTTTACCACAACCGTAACAATTCCCGGGCCCCGCGGAGCTGCGCAGGGCTGCGAAGGCAGCAGCCATGGCTTCAAACTTATGATCCATAGTGCCAATCCTATTACAAGCCTCTATCATTTCCACTAACGTGGGATTCGGATTCGGAAGGGACTTTAGTAGTTTTTTACAATCCACATTAGCATTTTCAACCGCCAGTTTTAACAACAAAATTTCCCGCGCTTCCGTGTTGTCTATTTGGCGCTCCAAAGCCTGTTTCAATCGATCGATAAACTGCATGTAAGGCTCTCGGGGCTCCTGAATGACAGTGGTAAAGGATTTTTGCGGTTTTTGAGAGTCTGGGACTTTAAGAAGGGCCTTTTTTGCCTCTTCCCGGACCGCCTCAAGGGCTTCCCGTGGAATATCCCGGGCTTGAGCCACCGGGTCGGAATGTTGACCCGTTCCGGTGAGATGTTCTATAGTTAAGGCTGCTAAGGCTGCATTGCCGTTACCCACGTATGTCATAAGAAGCGCCTGGAGCCCCCCCCTCCAAAGCGATTCCCACAAAGTATATTGTTTTGGAGTTAACAACAGCTGCGCGAGAGATTTTAAATCGTGTGGAGTCATTACATAAGTATCAAAAACAGAGGACAACAGACTTGCAAAATATGGAGAAGAGAGACCGTGTTCAGTAACGGTACGGCGCAATTCTTTCACCACCGGGAAAGACAATGCTTCCCACCGAGCATTCCCTCCCCGTCCCTGGTAGATAACAGGGGCTACTATTGTCTTTGCGATCTCTAACTCTCCCTCATTCAGGGCTTGGCGTCTTATATTAGCCCATATATCATGCGGATCGGGAGGATAAAGTTGCGGCTCCTTTTCTGGATCGACAGGATGGAGAGGATCCTCCTCCGGGGGGTATCCCGCGGCACACACCTCGAGAGGCTCCGGAGTCTTTTTGTCGCTTAAAAATCTCAAAGGCGGCGACGGAACGTTTTCCTCCTCTCTGGTCTCTTTTCCATTACTCTTTTCTTGCGCCTTTAGAGTTTCAAAAATACCTCTCCACCACGGGAGCATACGCTGAGCCTCAACATCTCCTGTTGTTGCCGCATCCCATAATTTTACCCCCACATCGTCCCAAAGTTCCCGCGTAAAGATACTAAAGGCAGTCACAGTGGGCATTTTTACTTGTACCCATTTAAGTATCATTTTAAGATCTTGCCCAGAAAGATTCTTTCCATGTTTCTTAAGGAGAGCTTTCATAAGCTCATATACCTCTCTCTCTGGGGAAGACGCTTGATTCCCCATGTTTCCCACAGCTCACCTCTCTACTCCAGAGGGATTTCAGGCCGGCTCCTGCTTCCTTTCAGCAGCTCATTCAACGTCCCGTGGGACTCGCAGCATGCCACGCAGATAGGTGCTTCTTGC